>KZ857234.1:0-78994 GCA_003351005.1 Cystobasidiaceae sp. HBUAS51001 | reverse complement strand
CCCCCCCCCCCCCCCCCCCCCCCCCCCCCCCCCGCCGCCCCCCCCGGCCCCCCCCCCCCCCGTTTTATAGATACAGTTCAGCACAGGTCTGAAGTGCGCTCGGCAGAGACGCAGATCACGCACCAGTGAGGATATTCTGGAAGGCGCTCTCGACAGCAGATCCATCCAGCGCCGAGGTCTCGATAAAGTTGAGCTCATTCTCTGCTGCAAACGCCTTTGCCTCGTCTGTGGGTACTGCGCGCAAGTGGCGGAGATCAGACTTGTTGCCCACGAGCATGATGACAATGTTTGAGTCGGCATGGTCGCGGAGTTCCTTCAACCAGCGGGTCACATTGACATATGTCTGGTGCTTTGCAATGTCGTAAACCAAGAGTGCGCCGACTGCTCCTCGGTAGTAGCTGCAGATCGCAAGCGAGACGAGTCGTCAGCAATGGCGAGATGGGTGACGGACCAGAGCGAGGTGCTACAGATGACCAGCTAGAGGTTGCTGCTGTAGTCTCCTCGCCACTAATTGTGTCGCTTACGCTGAAGTGATGGCACGGTACCGCTCTTGACCGGCTGAAAGCGGCAAAAGCAGAAGCAATGTGCAAGGGTCAGCACGAGGTCGTCTGATACCGTTGACACGCAGTTATTTCTTAAAACACACCAGTATCCCAGATCTGCGCCTTGATGGTCTTGTTGTCGACGGAGATGGAGCGAGTTGCGAACTCGACGCCGATGGTTGACTTGGACTCGAGGTTGAACTCGTTGCGTGTGAAGCGCGAGAGGACTGTAGCGGGGGGCAGGAGATGCTGTAATCAGCATACAAATACTGACAGTGACACCATTGCGCCGTGCGTGCCAGCCATGGGCTATGCAGTGTTGTTCCAGTGACATGGGCGTGACAAGGCCTCGAGGGGGGAGGCGCGCTTGAAGAGCCAAACTCACGGTTCCTGCGAGCAACAGAGGCGAGGGGAAGCAGCATGTCAGCGTGGACATTATCACAGTGGGCACTGTCGTAATTCGCCCAGCAAGGTGTGTGCGGATCTGCCCTCCCTTTGAGGTCCCGCTGACCACTCGCCCGCTCGCGTCTCGCTGGCTCCGCCTGGGTGAAGGTCGACTCACGATTTGCCTACTCCCGAGTCTCCAATGAGGACGACCTGCGAGTAGAGGGACAGACGCAGACAGTGGTGAGCTCGTGTGCTGGCTGGTGCTGCTGCGACGATGGGCCCGGCTCTCACCTTGAAGAGGAAGTCGTAGTTGTTCGAGGGACTGGATGAAGCCGCGCTCACGCAGTCAGCAGGGCTGCCGCTGCCGCAATCTCGCGCGACATTGCGCACACTCACTTGTCTGCCATTGTGATGCTGTGTATGCTGTCTGCGCGGTGGATCTGCGGTCTGCGCGTGTTTCGTGGTCGCCGCAGAGGCAAACGCGCGCCAGAGGGGGAGGCTGCAGGAGGGCAGCGAGCGGCAGCCACTCTGGTAGACTCGATGTCAATGAAGAGAGAGTGCGCGAGGGAAGTAGTCCTATATCTAGAGAGCTCTGCACAAGTCTGCTCTGCCGTCCAGCGACTCCGAGTGTCCGCCTACGCTCGACTGCGCGGTGGAGCCACGTGCAGAGGGGATCCTGGCTGCTCTCTTTGCCTCTTTCTCTCTCTCTCCCTCCATCCCATCCAGCACACCAAGCACGCCCACCCGCTCGCCCGTTCACACACGCACACACGATTATCTGATGTGCAGCCTGAACAGGCGCACCCCGCTGATCCGCGCAGCCTGACGAGAGAGGCCCCTCTGGCGTGTGGGCATAATATTCTCTCCACCGCGCTCAAACGCAAGCAAGTTCACGCTGGGGACCTCGACGTCAAAGCCCGCAGCCATGGCTGACAAAGACGAGGATATGGCTGGAGACGTGCCTGCTTCCATCGTGCCGCAGCCAGCTGGTAGCCCGCGACCGGCTGACCCAAGCATGGACGAAAACGACGATGGTCATGCAGGCAACCCCTCTGACCTGCAGACAACTCTGCAAGACCAGCCAGCAGTTGCACAACACAGACAATCAGCTGCAGGCGAAAGCGTCGGCTCCCCTCCAAACGAGCAGCAAGACGCTAGCATGCAGGGTCTAGGAGCACTCGACGCCGCGGAACTCGTGGGCTCGGAAATCTCGCTCGATACAGTTGGGAGGCTGGGCTACGGTCAGGGAATCAAAGGGATAGACTTCAACGATGCCGATACTGCCAACACGCTCTCGGTCCTCGCGCAGCTTGCTCAAGTCGATAGGCTGGATTTACGCGAAGAGGCACTTGCCAAGATCCTTGAGCCTGCTCAAGCAGCAGAGATTCACTCGCCAGCTGCGGCGAATGGTCATGATGCAGATGGAGAGCAGGCGATCAGCACGAGTATTCTAGGGCCCGAGATTGAAAGCGAGACGACGAAGGAAGGTGCTCTCGCAGACACTCTTCAGCACGACGACGCCAACGGCGTTGAGGACAAGCTGGTTGACAGGGCTACAGAAGAGCTCGTCGCGCCCATCGATGTTGAAAGCAAACCAGAGGAGATCGCACACCCCGCGCCGGTCCCCGAGGCTACCACATCAGCAAGCATGGCTCGGGTTGACTCCATCGAAGAGGGAGAAGAGATTGGCGATTCGCCAAGACCCGAATCACCAGGCAAGGAAGGTCAGAGACGGTCGAGCCGCTCCCCCGCCCCTTCCAGCACGGGTACACGAGGACGCTATCGCGACAAGGGCGAAGTCTTCAAGATCTACCTGGGTGGCCTGCCGGATGATACTCAGTATCGTGACCTCGAGGATTGCTTTGGCCAATTTGGCGAAATTGATCACATTGAGCTCAAGACCGGCTATGCTTTTATTGTATGTTTGCCAACTTGAAGACACTGGTGAGGGTCCCACGTCTCTGAAGTACACTCTTTTTGCTTTTTGCTATGCAGGAGTTTTTCGGTAAAGAGGCTGCGGATGAAGCGATAGAGACATACAACGAGGGTCACTTCTTGGGAAGCCTGATCAAAGTGGAGATGAGCAAGAGTACCACAAATCAGCAGAAGTCGATTGAAGACGGCTCGTGCTTTACGTGCGGCGAGCGAGGACACATTGCGAAGAATTGTCCCAACGATTCACGGAATTCAACAAGGAAGCCCAACAGAGGCGACGCCCGAAACGATGATCGTAGACTTGTTCGCAGGGATCGTTCACCGCCTCCTGTTCGAGACAGGCGAGAGCCTCCTCGGAGAGACCGTGACCGAGACTGGGAGCGGGAGCGAGAAAGAGAAAGGGAGCGTGACTTTGAGCGAGACAGACAGCGAGGAGATCGCGACAGGCAGCGCGACAGCGACAGGGATCAAGATGGCCGAAGAGCGCGAAGTCGGTCTCCGCTAGGTCGATCTGTAGACACACGGCGAGACATCGACGAACCCTGGAACCGTGAAAGAAGCAGAGACGCCATGACCACTACCCATGCCAATGGTGCCAGTGCCCATCCTTCTGCAGCAGGGCCGTCTTCCACCAGCAACAGAGAATCCCACGACTACCGAGACATGCCACCACCTCATAATCATATGCATCCAGCGCGACAACCACCCTTGCCTGCGTCTTCCATCGCTTCCGCCAACATGCCTCTTCCGGATCTGCACGCAGACGGTCGAAACCCGCCTACAGCATCAGATCGCTGGATGGACTGGTCTCGGCCTTCTGGAGCGCCACCACCTGTTCGAAGTCAACCCGTCCAACCAGCACCACTGCCATCGATGGCAAGAGGCGGCATTCCACCACCTTTCCCACCACCCGGCATGCTAGGTGGAGCTGGTATGCCTCCATTGCCTGCGATGCCTCCCTTCCCGATAGCGGGCAAGCCGCCTTTCCCACCACCAATTCCTCCGCCTGGAGTTCGAGATCTACCTGCATTCCCTCCCAGCTCCGCTCTACCACTACGTCCTGCTGAGTACTCACCCTATTCGATGGAGAGGCTGCCCTCAACTACTGCAGACCGTAACGGCAATGGCAATGGCAACAGTGACGCTGTCCATCGGCCTGGACAGGGTAGTGATGCCTACCAGGGCTCAAGAGAGCCACTCCCACCTGCCTCCTACCCTCCTTTTGGCGAACGATCCTTCTCGCCGAACGATACAACACGGCTGCCGCATCGACCATATGCTGACCCCGCTGCACAGGGCGGCGATAAGCAGTATTTGCCCAACAGACCGCCAATCCCGCCGTCGGGTTCAAGCTTTCCTCCTTTCCCGGGTCCGCCGCCGCTCGATGTATATGGCCGGCCTCTCCCTTTACCTCTTCACGGTGCACCAGTTCCTCCACCGTATCATTACCAGCAGCAAGCACCGAACAGGGACGCGCATCAGTCAAGCTGGCAGCCACCGAGAGACTCGCCAAATCAGCATTACGATCCATATGCTGCAAGTCAGAGCTTGTCGCGCGACCAGAATCCACCGGCATCCTCGTAAGTCATCACGTTGGCAAATATCGGCTCTAAGCTGATTTGTCGGCCTTGTAGGAACGCCCCCGGCTATACACCTCAATACCGCTACAGCAGCTGATGCCTGTCACTCTGACGCAATTCACGCTAACTCGCGGTGGGCGCAAAACCTGGCGTGCGCTCTGCTGCACCGCCTATCTACCCTGCCGTAACTATTAAATACGACATGAAGGAAGACGATTCTGTAGCGGCCTTCTGACAGGCGTCTCGTACCTCTGTTTAATTCTATATCTACTGGACCGGCATCTGCGCCAAGGACAATGCAAAGGCGACTTAGTATTGACGTACTGGTCTGACGCAAGGACTGACATGCGCTCTGAGTGCTTAAGGACAGGTCGCTTCAGCGCTTAGGGAAACCGCAGAGCTCAGCAGATCCAATTTCAGATCTGAAACTCATTATGGACATAAAGTGTGACATTTACTACAGACACGCTTGGTCAAGACAGCCTATATGGCCTACTATATTACCAAAAGAGCAAAGCACATTGACGGATTTGAAGGCTCGAGAGATCGGCTGAGTGCTTCATGCTTACTTGCAGCAAACTTTGCCATTCGTCCCATTTGTGTGAACATTACCAACAACGACATCGCGAGAGAAGGCATACTTTGATTGAACGTCGGCGACTTGTGGGACATCCAGAGCAGGGTTGATGTCGAAGAAGCTTGTAGGTTTCAACATGAAATGCACAACCTCCTCTGCAAATGAGCCGAAACATGAATGAGACTTTGAAGCTGATATCAAAAGCGAATTCATATGCGGCATGGGCTCACTTGGCATGACCGGCCCATCTTCCGGTCTAGGCACATGCGTGGTTCCCCATGTAAGCCACAGGGCTATGTCAGTGTTTCGAATGTTCTTGTCTCCAGCGACAAAGGACAAGATCGAATCATCTGGCGTCTTCATGGTTTCTATCCAGCCGTTCATCTCAGCTAGCCTCACAGTGCAGCGTGCAGACTACGCTCGAATACTTACGAGGTACAAACTTTCCGGCAGGGTAAATCTGCTTGGCGTCGTAGGGTGCTACCCAGAGCGAGTGCGTTGCGAAAGGGGCTCGCATGGCAACGATGCTGTCAGGCTTAGGCAACAGCGGCGGGAGGTCTTTGCACATAAGCTGCAACCTTTGCGTGAGTCGCTGCGACCTACCTGATCCAAAATACAACCAGCTTACCTTGTAGCCAACCGGCATCTTCGAAGCGTAATGCTTCTTGTTCTCATTCACAATCGTCCAAACTCGATTCTTGTGCGGAGCCGCGTCAGTGACACCTTGAGCGGTGGTCTCAAAAATGGTCTTTCGAGTCTCAAAGGCGTTGCCGGCAAAGTTCTGTCATGTTGATGTCACTCGTCAGCTGATTCTCGTCCCTCGTGCTCGCCGCCTACCTCTTCGGATCCTGTCGGGGCATCGCTTGCGACGACGTCGACTTCGCAAAGGGAGTTGTCTATGCCATCGAACATTGGGTCGATTCGCGTGGAGAAGAGATGCTGGATAACACGGACAATTAGCTGGTTTTGCAAGCACCATTACCTAGGCCTTCTGCTTACCTGGTGATGATGAGCCATAACCCTCGGGGCAACTTCAGTGCCGTACTTTCCAGCATCTTCTCCCTCCGCCATGGTATACAGATTCAAGATGCCGGTGAGCTTGATTTCACACTCGAGCGTACCGTCCTGGTAAAAATTATAGTAGATGGCATACTCGTAATTGGCCACGGTGCAGATCCTGCACGTAACACGTCAGTGAATCTTCCTATTACCATCGCAGCTCTACGTACTGGCTGATGACGAGTTTACGGCTCCGAACAGCGTGTGCCTTGCCTCCAGTCCTGAAGTCGGAGTGTTTCCACAGCAGGCCGTCATCCTCCTCGTGCTAGAGAATGGTAATGATGCTATGAGACGTGCAAGTGCGCTGTCTGGATGGCAAGGGCTCACAATACAGACAGCATCCTTGATCACAACAGCTTCGCCAAGATGATTCGAGCCCACGAAGTCCATGTAGTGAATCTCTCCAAGGCAATCGCAGCCGAGGTTCAAGGAGTTGGACAGCATGCCCATGCCGTACTCTCCAACATCGAAAGCGAACTTTCGGGGGTGCGGAAACTCGGGCGCTGCATACGGTACGACCATTTCTGTCAAAGACATCCGATAAATGAGAGGTCTGACTTTTCCGTGGTCATTGTAGGTGATCTGCAGTTCGGTGCGAAGATACATCAGCCTGCATCGTGAATAAAGCCCTCTCATTGACGACTGACTGTGGAAAAGACCAGGCCATCGCGGTAGTGTGGCATAACGTGAAAGTCCCAATTCTGCCACTGAATCCTATTGCCAATCATCTTAAAGCTCACACCTTGAGGCTGTACGACATGGAGTGGTTTGATATCCTGGCGCATCGGGAAACCACCTTCTTTCTGAGCAAGAAGGTCTGGCAGGTAGTCGAACTTGGTCTGCGCAGGCGGGATGCGCTCTCGTCCCGATTTAGCCACAGGGTCAGTTTCTAGGTCTCGGTTGGGATGTGTGGTGGAGCTGAGCTTGTTGCTGCCAGGTGCGCGGTGAGGTGGAAAGTCGATGTGCAATACTTCGTTCGTGTTGGAGTCGACAACAGGCAGGAAATCCAGCGGGTGAGCGTAGAGGTTCTCGTGGGGCCCGAAGCGTGCATACATGAGACACCTGGTGCAAAAGAGGTGGTCAGAGAGCGTCATACGGATGTTCGATCAAACGTACTGCTGCAAGCGTCGACCAGGAAAACGGTCGTCCCACCCAATGCTCCATCCATCTGCACGAGACCGATCAGAAGAAGAAGGGCAACAAAGACAACACGAGAGCCTACCTGCAAAGATCTGGTCTGGCGCAACTCCAACATCGGCTGCGTACTTCTGCACTCGAGGGTCCGCCTTTACTGTTTCCTCGGCAGCGATGAGCTCTTCCAGGGTGATGCCCGGCTCAACGCCTTTGGGCAACATGTCGACCCTATCTACCGATACTGCATCTGAGGCTATCGTCGTGTGAATGTGATAGGCAGTACCAGCGACGACATCAATCAAAGCAGCCTCGGCACGACGGGGTATATCGATTGACGGGTCCGGCTTGACAGTCCCAATTTCTTCTGGCTTGGTTGGAATGCCAAGCGACTTTAGGACGTCTAGCTTGTCGGGCTCTTCAAGGCAGATATAGACGATCTTCATGGCTTTGACATCGGTGGCCTGTTCTTCTCGCTCAGCCTGGCAGTCGCAAGAGACTTCAGCTACACCCACCTCTGTGAAATGCTTGCGGATAGCAAGTCCAACCCTCCCAATCTCCACGTCGGACAAGGCATCAAGAGGATGGGCCTGTCCTTTCTGGACAGCGGGGTGCGTTTGAGAGACTGCGGAGCCCAGGGCTTGCTTGAGGCTTGCGATGGGTGAAGTGTCGGAAGCAGCGAGCTTCTTGAACGAGCCAGCGAGATCGGGCGCCATGCTTGCAAGGGAAGGAGTTACTTCACAGCACGAAGGTCGGCGGTGAAAGCAAGGAAGGAAAGGAAGGACAGGAAAATGGTGGCGCAGAACTCCTTCCGTCAGCTTAGCCTTCACGGCTGAAGCGTGGACGCGCCGACGCACGACCTGCCGATAAGACGGATTACTGTCTGCCCCCCGGATTTTGAAGGTATCCGGTTATTCCGGCTGATGACTAATCAAGCACGATAAGACAAGCGAAGCGATAAATCGGCTACTGTAGTGCTGTGGAGAAGACTCGTTCTTGAGCGATCCCCTACGCAACGACAGGACCCGCAACCCCCACTTACTTACACGGTGTCCAGCACTTGTCCACGGACAGCTCCATTGGCCTTTGTCCAACGGTTTGCCACCCGCAGCTGCAAATGGTGGACGCAAGCACCATGTGCCCTCAAAGACTTGTGAAGTCGCAATTGCACTTACCCTCTGGCTCTTGACCTCTCAAATATCCTCGCCCTTCAAATCGACAGCATGGACGCTCACGTCGCAGAGGACTTGGCGGCCGTCAAGACCAGTCTGGTCTTCTTCGCAGGCATCACTTCATTTGTAGTCGTCTTCTATGGCCTCTACGCTCTGTATGGCCCCTTAGAGCGCTCCAACAAGATCAAATGGAAGCTGCCGAGAGGCGCTCGCACCCTTCGCAGCCGTGGCACTAAGGCGGTTGAGACACCCTCGCGCCGACTTCCGGAGCCTGCTCCATACCTCGACTTTGACATCACAAAGACTCTTACGCGCAACTACATCTACGACAACAAACCGCTTCGCTTCCCATACTTCCAAACGATGGCGCACCAGAAAATGCACATCGACAATTGGATCGAGCTTGACAAGGACTATGTTCATTACATTGACATGAAGAAGCGAGTTATCGAAAAGCAGGGCAAAACCGTATTGGATAGCTTGCCTGAGAATGATGAAGCGTGTGGGGAGCTGCTCAAAGTCATCGTTGCCTATTTGCCGAAGGTACAGTGACCGTTACAACCTGGATAAGGCATGTGGGACAGTACTGAAGTCTTATTTAACAGCGCTACCCTACCTTGTTCGAAGCGCGTGCTCCAGACGGCATTCATAACAAAGTCATGAACGAAACCTTCTTGAACGTCTCCCAGCTGAAAGGTGTTGATGCACTTCGCGTGGTGTCAAGGTGGATAGTTTACTGTAATGAACGCTGTGCTCTGGCTGAGGGAGCTGGATCTTGCCTAGACTTGCGCAGGATGACTTCCTCATGGGTCGGGTTCGAGATGATGGCCATGTCTACTTCGTGGGCGGTCTTGTTGGTATGTTGACTGGCGGATAATCCGAGACATTGCGACCCTCGGCTGAAATTTGTCTTGTTGTTTTGCAGCCTTTCCTGGCTTCTATTTATTATCGGAGAAAATCGGCAAGTCGATGGAACAGACTCACGAGCCTGTACCCTACTTCAACGAGAAACTGCTCAAATCTGTTGAAAGAACGTTGGTGCGCTTCGAGCCAGATGAACCTTTCGAAAGAACAAGCTGGGGTGCGTTGCGATGCCGTCAATGGTAGTCTGTCGGCAGAAAGCAAGCTGACAAGCTGAAACACTTGATTCTGAATATGCAGAGATAGTCGACGATTGGGAAATGTTCTGGCACAATATCGCTTCTCTACCTGACGGCGAAAAGGTGTCCGACGACTTGCACCCCAAAGACTACATATTTCGAATGGACAAGCAGAGCTTCCTCAAGCTACCCCGCACTAAAGCCATCATTTTTGGCGTGCATCCCATCCTTCGCACCTTGGAGCAGCTCAAAGACTCCCCGTTGGTACCCGAGCTGCTTGTGCGCATCCACAAGGAGTCGGACGAGAAGCTCATGAAGTACAGGGGCGCCGATGCGTACCAAGAAAAGATGGTGAACTACTTGTAAGAGCCTCCTCCTCATTGATCTTTGCCTGTTCGCACCTGACGATCTCACACTTTGCCTGCCTATCTATCAGAAACGAACTCACCAAGTCGCAGATCGAAAGGGGCTTGATCAAAGGCGACGAACATGTAGCAGACTTTCGCGATCTGGTGAACAAGAAGAAGCTTCCCGCAGGAATTTGAACGCAGATACTGGGCTTTGAGCAGTAGAATTCGAGAGAGTACACTGTTATGCTATCGCTACGTATGTGGAGAGGTCATGATATCGGCCATGTCTTGCCTCGCGCCCAGACGATGAGGTTGGCTTAAATGTTCGTATATGCGAGCATCTTGCTCATCGATGTGTGCCTTGCAATCTTAGTCTCCACAAAACATGTCAAGTACTATGTCGAGGATAACATACGCGATACTGTTCTGAGTGCCGGCACTTAGTGGCGAAATCGTCCTTATCAGCCGAGGGCCAATGCCGCGAATAGCGACAGTTCGGCGACAAGCCCCACCCATTCTATCCGCTTAAGCAATCTCTACAGATAGGCGTGGACTGGTGCCCATCTCCCAAGAACTGGTCTGTCCACATCTGCCCACGCTTACGAGCCTGTTGGTCACCTTGCTCTGCCTTTTGACTGCGACAAATTGGATCTAACAGTCTCTGCATATACCTTCCACTGCGACTATTTCATCCATCTGGCTTGTGTGCGAAGATGTTCGAACTGCTGGCATTGTGCCTGACCGTAAGCCTTCTGCTAGCCTTCCTTCATCCTCGAGCTTCGAGGACCTTTTATGTCCACATTCGACGCGTTTTGCACAACCTTGGCGATACGTTAGGCACATTTGGCAGCATTAAAAAGGCTGGCCAGTCCGAAGAAACCTCGGACACTCTGAAGAAAAGGCAATTCGGAGTCTGGCAGGAAGACACCACATTCAGCTATCCGCCTATCGAAAGTCTACCTCAGTTTGCTGTCGAGGAAGTAGAGCCCATTCCTTACCGCCCTTTTCGGTGAGTGTTACCTCGTACTAAGTAGCCGTCTCGACAGGTGCTGATTTAAATGGCTGTCAGATGGGGTCCCAAGTGAGTAGTCTTGCATACTTAATTTACCTTCCTACACAACAGTTTTTGACAAACTTAGCTGCAGCTATCCAATTACTCTCGGTATTGCGGCCATGCCGTGGAGCAATTGGCTTGAGCTTGACAGCCAGTGAGTTCATTTTGGAGGAACGGTACCCGCCCGCTGGCTTATTCCATGGACAACAGTTATCAGCACACCTTGAGAATACGCAAGCATCGCACAAGCACACGCGGCAAGAAGGCCGAAAGATGTCAACCTGGCTTTCTCCCTCATGCCGAAGAGTGTCTAGCCGAGATGTGCGCATTCTTGGCTCAGCGTTACCCGAACTCTTTTGTTATCAAGAGGACGACTTACCTTTCTAAAGATCCTGCAACTCACGGCGAGTCTATTGGCGGAAACCGTGCTGGAGCCATTGTGGAGGTTGAGAACAAGATTACGGGTGATGTGTTCAACTTCGAGGAATTACGCAGGAGCGAAGGTCACGAGTGGAACCCGATGAAGTATGCCGGCCTGCTCCAACAAGATGACCTGGCTGTCATGGTAGAAGATGACCAGGGCGAATATCGATTCCAAGCTGGGTCAATCTGCACAGCTGGCTTCTGGCGTCTGGAAGACAAGATCGGCCGAACACTGCACGAGATTCACACGAATGGTCGAGTGCCGCAGTTCCGAGAGAAGCTAAAATTTTCCATGGAGCGGTGGGTGCTGAAGTCGCGTATGCCAGACCACGACACGGGCTACACCACTGACATCAAATTGACAGCTTCTTCCAAAAACAGAAAGTCAGTGCACCAGTACAAAGGAACAACTACTTTTTCCAGATC
The DNA here is from genome assembly GCA_003351005.1 of Cystobasidiaceae sp. HBUAS51001. NCBI lineage: Eukaryota > Fungi > Basidiomycota > Cystobasidiomycetes > Cystobasidiales > Cystobasidiaceae > Cystobasidiaceae sp. HBUAS51001. The sequence goes on along the minus strand of KZ857234.1, from coordinate 67,258 downwards.
GACGATCAGTTGGCATGGAGCGACCATACAAACGGACCAGAGGACGTTTTCGACCAAGCTACGAAAGCTCCAAGGACTGAAGTGGAGAAAGACATCGACTTTGTAGCCCCTGAGCCTACCGATGACTTCAATAAGATATGGTTCAGGACGGAAAGGCAGACTTTGAGAAGGATGCCGAAGACGGGTTGTATCCTTTTCACTATCAGGTAAGTTGGTGCGGCACATCAGCCCTCCATTTCCCTTTTGATGACATCGAGCATTTACTGCTGGGCAGGACATACTTCCACCCAGTGCACGAGCTGGTGAAAGGTGAGCGGGCCGTGGAGCCACCGGGACGTGTGAAAGACTTTAACCTGAATATTCGCCGATTCGCAGAACCTAGAGTACCCGGCAGGATGTTATCTGCAATCAAGAGCTGGCCAGAAGATGTCAGCGAATACAAGGGAGGCTTTCTATACAAGGACCTTCTTGTCCCGCGTCTTGAGGAGCTCCATCGCGAGCAAATAGCTGCGGGCCAAGTAGCGGTCGACGCAAGCGGAGAGGTGCTAGGGCGAGACACCCGAACGTACCCATTTTAGATGGCTGAACAAACAGCTGGCTTGGAACTGTTAATATGATAGGAGCAGCCTTCCCGAAACTTGGTTAGAATCAATCTTGACGTTGACGTAATAGTTTTGCCACCGAAACCTCCCAGTTGCGTGAAAAGACAGGCTTGTTTGGCAGACTATTCGAATTTTAGTCGGATGGCTCAGACTTGGCGAGCGTGCGCCGGTCGGAACGTCCACTTGTTTTCCCTGCCCTCTCCCACGCCCCACTGAAATTGTCTAGCCAAGCCTGAGGGGTGAGGTAGAACTACCTTGCCGAGCAGTAAGCAGATCCCGAGCTTATCGTCTCTTCTCCTTGCCTTCCGAGCCACTCACGATAGCACACTACTTCAGATGCTTACACTCTGCATACCGGTAGCCTGCTTGGCCTTTCTCCTCTATTTCCACTACTCGCCTTCGTCCTGGACGGGGCTCCAACGCGTTTTGCGAGAGCTCTGCGATACCTGGAAGCGGTCTCGGGGTACCGACAGGATTTCTGACACCATAAAGTCGCACCAAGCTGCTCAGAGCAGACCATTTGGAACTTGGGAGGAAGACAGAACGTTTAGATATCCCGCGATCGAAGCCTTGAGCGCTGTCGATTTGGAGAAGGTAGAACCGATACCGTATCGGCCTTTCCGGTAGGTCTGGCTGATACTGCTGGCGTTGAACATACTGACGTGTTATGGTCCCGCCCCGCATGATAGATGGGGTCCAAAGTGAGCGGTAAAGCCTTGTTTAACGCGAGCGCACGGCAATGCTGAAACAGCTGGTGCGCAGTTACCCAATTACTCTTGGAATCGCGCCCATGCCCTGGAGCAATTGGCTTGAGCTTGATAACCAGTTAGTCGACCTGCTTGATGGCGTCTTGGCGATGGCTGAGTGCTCGTATCTATATGAATAGCTATAAGCGCACTGTTGCCATTCGACAGGAGCGTACAGCGACGCGCGGAAAGCGAGTCGAAAGATGCCAGCCAGGCTTTCTTGCACACGCCGAAGAATGTCTAGCAGAGATTTGTGCATTCCTTTCTCAGCGTTATCCGGACTTCTTTACCATAAAGAGAGGGTCTTACGCAGCAGGGGATCCGAGTAGCCATGGCGAATCCATCGGTGGGAGGGAAGCTGGAGCTGTTGTAGAGATCCGCAACAAGTTAATTGGCAATGTCTTCAACTTTCCACAACTCCGCAAGTCAGAAGGAGATGCCTGGAACCCGATGAAGTATGCTGGCTTACTTCAACAGGATGATCTGGCTTTAATGGTGGAAGACGAGAATGGAGAGTACCGGTTTCGGGCGGGTTCAATCTGCACAGCTGGTGGCTGGCGCCTTGAAGACAAGATTGACATGGGATTGTCTGAAATCCACACCAGCGGCGGGGTGCCGCAATATCGCCAGAAACTAAAATTCTCCATGGAGCGGTACGTATTGTGCTGCGGCTGGACAGTGTGAGAGATCTTCAGCTAATATAGGTGGACTTATGGTAGCTTCTTTCAGAAGCAGAAAGTCAATGCACCAGTGCAGAGGAACAATTACTTCTTCCAGATCGATGACCACCTCGCCTGGAGCGACCTTACGAATGGGCCCGAGGACGGATTCGATCAAGCTACGAAAGGCCCAAGAACAGAAGTGAAAAAGGAAATTGACTTCACAAAGCCGATGGCTGCGGATGACTTTGACAAGATATGGTTCAGATCAGAGAGGCAGACCTTGAGAAGGATGCCGAAGACTGGCTGCATCCTATTCACGATCAGGTGCGCCGGTTAATCAAACGTAGCCAGCGCAGCGCGTAAGTGGCAACACGAGCTGAAGCATCGTTTTTTTTTTTTGCAGGACGTATCTATCTCCTGTGCACCAGCTGGTCAAAGGTAGGGCCTTGAACCCAATGGGCTCAGCTGCCTTTATCGGCTTCCGCTGAATGGTGCTGTCTGATTTCTTGCGCAGAGCCAGGTGTACCGGGGAGGATGGCGTCTGCAATCAAGAGCTGGCCAGAAGACGTGAGCAACTACAAGGGTGCATCGCTGTACAAGGATCTCTTGATCCCGCGCCTCGAAGCTCCGACCGCGATCAAGTGACTGCGGGACAAGTCGCGGTGGATGAAAACGGAGAGGTGGTGGGGCGGGACGTTCGAACATATCCATTCTGATGAATTAAACAGGCAGTATGCGTCTGAATATTGCGAGCCAGCCAGACTCTTAGAAGCCAAAGAAAACGAATTTTCAACGAGCTTGATGTCTTCTCAGTTGCTAAACAGCTTAGCTTGTGCATGCTCCGTCTGAGAAGAGCAAAGACGTAACAAGGAATGAGCTCGGAAGAAAGGTATTGTCACGTGAGCAGCTTTGCTAGCAGGATTGCGGGGCCTTCCTCTTCGGCAGCGATCTTCTCCATGTGGCTGGGCCATCTATGAGCGCATGTGCATGCGAGCGTGCGCGGATAGCTGCGAGCGGCGGCGGGGATATAAAAGACAGCCTGACTTTCGACACGCACGCTTGGCTCTGCTTCACTCACCTCTACAGACCATCCATCTGAGCAGCCTGTTTCGTCCAGAGAGCCTCTCATCTCGACGCGCGCATAAGCAGTCCACCCAGCAAACCAGTCATGACGCTCAACGGAAGCTGCTACTGCGGCAAGATCGAGTACACGTAGGTGTTGATGCTCTCCTCCGCTTTGCCAGTGAATAATGGCTGATGATCCGCTCTCTGGTTGCCCTTTGGCTGATGATCCTGCTCTTGAACGCGAACGCGCTGCCACTCTCACTCAATCTACTACTTGGACGCCAATGCAGTGTTGAAGATGACGGTAACAGAGACGGTGTCGCATGCCACTGCAGGACGTGCCAGAAACTGCACACGAGCGCCTCTTACAATATGAAGAGCGAGGTCGACAAGGTCAAGGTGACCAAGGGCAGCCCAAAGTGCTACGACGACAACAAGGCCGACAGCGGCAAGGCCATCCACCGTTACTTTTGTGGTGACTGCGGCAGCATGAAAGTGTACTTGTATGCGTATTTCTCGGAGTGCTGGGTCCTAACGAGCATGAATCCAAAACAGGCTCTTCTCCAACCCGGACGCTATGCCCGGCGTCTCGTTCGTCAAGGTCGGCCCTCTTGACCAGGCCAAGGAGTTCAAGGTGAGTACGCAGCCTACATGTAGTGTTAGGAACGACCAAGAAAGCTTCTGACCTTGTTCGTCCGCCTCTTCGCCACGTCGCCACACACAGCTCGCCGCCGAAATCTACGTCGAGTCTGGCCTCGAACATACCGTTGTGTAGGCGTCTTCCTCACACAGATACGTGAGATCTTTGCTAACTCTGCATTGATACGCAGGCCCAAGTCCAGGTTCGGCCAGAAGCACTTCGAGGGTGAGCATTTCACGAATGACCCTTGTCCTGCATGGCGCAGAACCAGCTGACTTGTCTTTGCTAATACAGGCATGATGGCCAAGGAAGTTTAAAGCCTGACACAAAGCCAAGACACGGTAAAAGCGTTTCTGGCGACCGGCACGGAACAGCTTCAATCATTCTTCGCCACTTGACAGATAGCCACTGCTCTGTCGCAAGTCAGCAACATCATCTCACATAAAGCCATGTAACTTAAAAATCACATTCAGCCCGTCGCAATGAAATGCATTCCATGCTGCAACACCACGATCGCTACAGATTGCGTCTGTGGCTGACTACCTGCTAACATTGCAAATTCGGCTTTGTATCTGAACTACGTACGTATAGCATGCTGGATATCGCAAAACGCACCGAGCTGCTTGTCCTGCTCCAAATATGCCCAAGTCTTCTCAAAGAGAGCAAGGTACACATTTACTGCATCCTGATCCTCGCCGCCAGCTGCAGGCACAATGTACCCCAATCCATCGAGAAGCGAGACCGACGTAAAAGGCGGCGACACTAGAATTGGCTTGCTCCCTTCCTCTAGAACTGAATTGTCGTACATTGCAAACTTTGTCCATTGACTGATCATGAAGCTGCCGGTGCCGTATCTAAAGCCATGCTTGACGCGCCGCCTGTCTGGCTGTGCAGCGATCCAGCGCAATGTACAAGTGATGTCTTGCTCGCTTGGCGCACCTTCTCGGATCATGGAATGGATAGAGCTTGTGACCTCGTAGAGTGGTGCATGTTGAAGTGTTTTAGATAAAAAGGTCGTGTAGGGCGTGACTCCGGCATTCCCGAAATAAGCGTTGCTGATAGACGAAATGCGGTTTCGGTAGTTCAAGGGGCAAAGAAAGTCGGCGGGAGAAAGGAGAGACGCGTCGCTAGCGTACTGCTGCACTCGTGCTCGATGCACGGCTTGATGGAACAGCGCTGCAAGCGCTTCAAAAGTCGATGCCCAGCTTGACTTGTCTGCCGGATCTCTCGACAGGGTCTTTAGAGTCTGCAATTCTTTACCAGAGAAGCGAAGAATGCGTCCTTCGACTTTAGGGCTGGTATTCTCCTCTGGCAATTTTGCTGGCAGGCTGGATGTTGGTGCATTCTCTTTAGGAATTACGGGGGATGCAGTTGATGCAGGTTCCTGGGCCGGTGGGTCGAGGTAATACATCGATGGCGAATAGCTTAATGTGTCTTTTATTTCCTCGGGTCTCGCCTTTTCGCCAAAGTCTGCCAAAAAGGGCAGTATGTCTGGGTTCTGTACAAGTTTCGGCGTCTTGTGCTCTTTGAGCCCTCGATACAATTCCGCCAAGTGAGAGACAAACATGAAGTATCCAGCGCCATCGCATACTGCATGAGGCAGACGAATACCCAGCGCTGTGCTGCCGCAACTGAACGAAGTGTGTTGAATCGCAAAGGGAGGCTGCGTGCCTATGTCCGCAGGGTCGCCAGAGTAGGGTGGTAAGAGGTCATTGCCAGCTCCAGGGAGCTCAAGGACCGTCAGTCTCCCGCCTTGAGCGTGTTCAAACGTCCGAAACGAGTCGAGCGCTTCTGAGCATTTGGCAAGCACCAGCTCTGCGCCAGTCCCAAGCTTGCGGATGCTATAGCTCCCATTGGCGGGATCCACGTGAAAGCGTCCAGTCAGATGCGGATAGTAGTCGAGCACGAGTTTGCATGCTCTTTGAAGGCGCTCGACGTCGATAGGGTGGTCGTAGACGAAGATGACCGCGATGGGGATGTGAGCAGCCACCAGCTGGTCGAAAGGGCCAAGAGGAAAGACGGCAGAGTCTGTCTGAGGGACCGAGAGTGGATGCGCGCCAGCGCATTGCAAGACATGCGTGTGCAGGACGTCAAGCATGCTGTTGCTGCTTTATCGCTTGCTATGCCAGAGTATCACGATGAGCTTCGAGCGTGTACATGTGCCAGTGCAGTCTAGTACAGTTCGTGGAACGGCAGCAAAGAGAGAAGCAGACCTGCCGCTGTGCATGTGCGAGTAGTAGACTTGAGAGCAGGTGCGGCCTTGGTATGCAGGCGACTCTGCCCTCTCTCGGGCATGTTGGTGCAGAATATGCAAGAAATGCGACATTGACTCGTCCGTGCGCTCGTCCAGGCCGAGGAGGTCACGTGCTGGAATAGACAAGCAGCGTGAAGTAGCCATGTAGACGTATTACAGCAGCGCACATTCTCTATGATTGCAGCACATCTCTTCAATCATGCATACTGCTCTGCTTCTTCAAGCGCTCAATCGAGGTGGTATCCCGACCTTGCTCTGTCCTCCAACTCCCTGCCATCAACGCGTGGGCAGCAAGTCCACAGCGCGTGCAGAGCCGGCAGAGCTGTGATAGCCAGCCGAGCAACCTAAGAGATCCACTGTTTGAGCATGACCCGTGTTGACCCGCGATGAAAAGACGGGCGATGTCCACTAGAACTACTCTGCGCGGAGCATGCCCACGCGATGGACTTTGCTTGTCGGACTTCTTTGAAGCGAGGTTGCGAGAAGCATCGAACTACGGCTGATGCTGGTGTTGGTCGTTGCCGAGCTTCTTCCTCGTTGTGTGCAAGAAGAAGTCCATCCAGCTCTTGCTTCTTGACTTGTCCTTCCTCCATTCCACGCCTCATCCAGTTTTCCCTCTTTGGCGTTCCCACCAGTCTCCGAAAGCCATAAAGCCATGACTATCCAGGTCAGCAAGTCTGCCGCTACAGAGCACGCGCTCACTTCTCTCGGCAAGGGAGCTTGGATAGGTGAGTCTCTGATGGCTCAGGATTTTCATCACTTGCTTGTCAAAGATCTTTGATGTAACTTGTCCCGGGGTGCTTCCAGACGATGTCTTCTCGACAGATGATTTAGACGCCGAGAAGCCCATCTCGTGCGGCATCTTTGTGCAAAAGAAGGACGATGAGCCTTTTAGCTACACGTATGGCGTGAGCGACTCGGTTACAGAAACTTGGGATGCGGCACAGGCGCTGATTATCTGGTGAACGCTGCCGCTGATGCTTGTTTACTCTCTGTTTATCGCGTCAGTATCATGAGTTGAAGGTAAGCCGCATGCGATGCTGTCATCAAAGGCATGGCGGGTAGAATGGAACTGAATCGACCTCACCTGTTCCAATCGTTCACCTATCGTTGTCTTCCAGATTGTTCTTGAGGGAACCATCACGCTCGAAGACAAGGCCACGGGCACCAAGGTGGGTATTACAGCTGGGTTTACCCGTCTTGTCGAGTGCTTCTTGAGCTGAAGATGTTCCTTTCATCTCTGACTTTCATCATCAGATCGTAGCGACAGCTGGTGATGTGCTCAAGGTAAGTTTCCCTACCTTTACATTCGTCCAGCCTTGATAGATTCGAGCTGATGAAATAAATGGTCCACAGATTCCAAAAGGGTGAGGCCGGAGCTCATTCTGAAGGCTTGCCTCGACCACTCGCTGTCAACGAGCTGATGTTGATTCTATTGTCTGCGTCTCTCTTACAGCACCACCGTCATTTTCTCGTCTGAATCGATAGGAAGGGCGTTTTACACTGGCCAGCGAAAGCTGCGAGATTTCTAGATTGTTCAGCTTCGAATTGGGGCACGCAGAGGATCCTCTTGTGCGCTTGGAGATGAAGCATGAAGAGGAAAAGAGAGAGACGTCATTGTGGACGAGCTTTGTAGATCCGAGCTATACGAATGAACTTCAAGTTCTTGGATGCACTGGCAATTTGATGACTTCTGGATTCAGCATGACGGTGAGATGCAAGTAGTCCTTGGAAGCAGCCAGGAGTCATATCACATCTCCAGCGTCGTCTGGTGTGATTCATGTGCTTCGCCTGTGTGTATGCTCGCCTGACCCAATTGCTGCATTCGATCTTTGCGCGCCAATGCCATTGATCCATCGCGTAATCCAGACCTGCCAGGGGAAGCATGATTGTGATATGGGCGTGAAACAACACGCAGGTACGCGGCGTTGTCCATCTGAGCGCGTCAATACCAATGTCAAATGGTTGTCAGCTCTCCAAGCCGTGCTCTGCCCTGTCTGCCATTACACTTTCTCCCCATTGCGAATATTTTGCCCCATTTGGCGAGCAAGTCTGGAGCGCAAAGAAGGCCACGCCTGGCTGGCTGGCTGGCTCTGGTCAGACCCAAGATACGCGATACCACACAGGGACAGCGATACGAGCACACACACACACACACACCGGTGCACGGTCGCAGTCGAGGCAGTCGTGCGGCACGCTCGACCCTTCTGCGCCTTGATTCGGATAGTCGCGCTGCACGCCGACCTCGCGTTGAGAAGCGAAAGCGGTCGCGCACCAACGAGGCTGGTTCAAGCGCGCAAGCAGTCAAGCAGTGCGTTGCACCACTGCACTACACTGCATAGCAATTGGTGCTGCTCGTGGAACACGCCCTTGTTCAAGAAAGCCTCGCTCAATAGCGCACCGACGCCCGACGACCAGAGCTTGAGCACAAGCCAGAGCCTTGAATCCGCTGCGCCGAAGCTCGAGCTCAAGCAGACGACGTAGCATCCGCAGACAATACGCCAACACACGCACACACACTTTAGACTGCCTCGCTGTCTCGCTGCCCGCCGCATGTCGCAATGATGAACGGCGGCCACGGCTACCAGCAGCAGCAGCCGCAGACGCACGCAAACGACTACGAGCAGGACAAGCAGCAGCAGCAGCAGCAGCAGCATTCTTCCACCGAGGGGCACCAGATGCACATTGTCAGTGGTACAGCGAGTGGAAGTGGGACTAGCAGCAATCAGAGCCCGCCCCTCTCCTCGTCGTCGACCCGCAAGACGCCAAGCTACGCCCACCACGCCATCAAGATCATCCCTGAAGACGTAGAGCTCAGCAGTGGGATGCACCGCTCTCGCAGCTCCTCCATACAACTGCACCTGCCTCCACTCATCAGCCTCAACGGTGGCAGCGGGCCCAACTCGTCCAGCTCGAGTCGCGCTCCATCGCCTTCCGCCCCAACCCCAGGCGCAATTTCGCCTGCATCAGCATCAAATCACGATATGGGATATGCTAATGGCCCGACAGGCCAGCAGCAGCAGCAGCAACAACCACCCTCTCATGCTCATGCTCCTCCCACAACCGACTCGAAAAACCCAAACTTTAGTCTGCACCTCCTACCGCGACTCATGGAGGAAGACGAGGTCTCGCCGCCTTTGCGCTCACCATCCATGCTCAAGCCTTTCCGGCCCAACCCCCAGCTCGTGCGGCGCAGAGGAGGCACAGTCTACATATTCGCGATAATAGGCGGCGCATTGACACTATTCATCCTCTTTGTCGTCCTCATCTCGGGCGGCGGAGGAGGGAGCGGTGCATCTTCTCTACCTCCATTCGCACGGCGGCCTGGGCACGCCCTCTCTGCATTGTCCTCTTCGTCTTCCAATTCCCGCTCTATGTCCCGCCTTTCTTCATATCTGGGCTCATATCTGCCCTTTTTGGACACGTATTACACTTCTGCCGCACTCTCCTTCTCGAGCTCGGCCTACCTCTTTGGCCACGCCACCTCTGGCGTACACACACTGCACCCAATCCTGCCCTTACTCCGCGCCGCTCGCACGCGCGCAGACACGCTTGTCTCTCGACAATCCAGCACGCTCGCGCAGGCTGTCTCACAGTACCGTAAACGATACAAGCGCGACCCACCCCGTGGATTCGACAAATGGTGGTCTTTTGCAAAAGCACGCAATCACACACTCGTAGATGAATATGACGCTGTCATGCGTGACCTCCGGCCTTTTGCAGAACTTGCACCATCAGTCCTCAAGGCTCGTACACGTACATTGGCTCAATTGCCAGGCGTCTCGCTCATCACTATCAAGGACGGCAAGGCCCAGATCCACAGCAAGTCCGGCAAATGGGCCCCAGCGCTCGCACTCCAGGAAATGATGAATGCGTTTGTGGGAACTTTGCCTGATATGGAGATTGCAGTCAATGAGAAGCCAGAAGGTCGCGTTTTGCCTGGCAGATGGAAGGAGGTCAAGCTGGATGAGTGGGAGGATGAGGACTTCCCTCTTGAAATTGATCCACGCAGTGAGTGATAATTGACGTCTACTAGCTCGCAGTTGCAGCTGGCCTGGCCGTGTTGCACTCATCAAACACGCCCGACCTTGGTTGCTGACGTGATCGGTGTGAAAATAGACGAGACCGACCCACTAGCCGGCGTGCTCTCAGATACAGCATTCAAAGCCGACTGGAGGCGCGATGGATCCGTCTGGGAGGCTTTCCAGCGTGCATGCCCTCCCGACTCTGCTGCCCGCCGACTCGTCGAGTCTGTCCGTTCTGCCGAAAGCGCGAGCAATTCGAGGCAAATGCGATTGCAGGTGCCATCAGCTGCGCAACAGCAGCAGTCAGACGTCTTTTACGCTTCGGCACTTTCTAGACGGCGCGCCGAATCGTCTGGCGCTTTGCCACGCACGAGAGAGCTCTCGTTCAATAGCGACCTCGACGCTGCGATAGACCTCTGCAGTGTCCCATCGATGCACACGCTACATTCGGCATTTTACTCGGACACCCGGTCAATACAATACCTCTACCCGCTCTTTTCTCCTTCGAAACCTACTGGCTTTGCAGATCTGCTCATTCCTTTCCATCAATACTGGTCGCCGCCTTCAGAGGTCACCTATGAGAATGAATACCGGAAAGGACGGTCCAAGACACCAATGGACCTCGATTGGGAAGGGAAAGACGACAAGATCTATTGGCGTGGCAAGGTCTTGCGAGGAGCAGAAACGCCGCCTGGTCACTTTACATCGTTTCAAAAACCCCGCTTGGTCAAGCATGCCAATGATGATGGGTCATACTATACTGGCGTCGAACATACTCCAAGCTGGAAGAAGGTCACACCGCGCGTCCCACCACATCGCGTTGTCGTCACCATCAATGCAACCTCCTCGTCGCTCGTATCGATGTCTGCCCCTGGCCCGCGAATAAACGACTACGTGATGGACGTTGCGCTGGCCTGCGATCCTCAACTCGGCGAGTGTGCAGAGCAAGAACGGTTAGGATACAAGGTTCTCCCACCCTCACCTCTGTCAGACGCATGGAAACACAAATATGTAGTCGACCTCGACGAAGTCGGCCTTTCGCCCAAATTCCCCGCTGTCATTGAGAGCAAGTCTGCAGTCGTGAAATCATCAATGCAGCGCGAATTCTGGCAAGATTGGATCGTACCGTGGTATCATTATATTCCGCTCTCATCTTCCTATGCAGAGCTGTATAATATTCAAGCCTTCTTCTCTGGCTTCCCTGCTGAGCTCAAGAATCGGATATCGACATCCGCGTCTGCCCCCTCGAAAAACAAGCAAGGTACCCCGGCTCTACAAGAAGGCGAGGCGATCATCGCAAGCGCAGAAGCTCCTGTCACTGAGGGTGACGACTCGGCGAGCTCATACCTCCTCTCGTCGGATATGGAAAGCTTGAAACCAATCAACCCAAGTCACGGCGACGTTTTCGACGGTGATCTTGCATTGCGCGATATTGCAAATCAAGGTGCCCAATGGCGGCGTGAACATATGCGACGCGAAGACATGGAGGTAGGTTTGAGCGAATTGCTGTACAAGCTGAAGAGTGCATCTGAACATTGTTGTCATTTGCTTTGCAGGTCTATGTCTTCCGCCTGATGCTCGAATGGGCACGCCTCACAAACGACGATAATGTCCCTCTAGGGCAACAAGGAGCTGGCAAAGCTGCCTAACCAGTCGCTGAGACTGTAACGACTAGAGGGAAAGGAAGCCAGGTCTCGAACGCAGAAATATAGAAAGACGAATAGGACGAAACACACCTTTCTTACCAATGACGTAGTTAGCAGTTCTTTTTCAGTCAGTCAGAAGGTGTATACCCCCAATGTTGGGCCTGCTTGGCTCTGCCATCTCATCTCGAATCTTGGGACAGTCGTACTGGCCATCTTCTATAGATGACGGTCTGTTGTACGCTAATCAGATTATTCGCTGGATCGCAATTAGAGCGTGTGGTCATTGTGCTGCAACATGTAAAGCTGTTCACCCGCCTACACTTTCCGTTTCCATGCACCTATGCAACTCAATGCAGTGACCTAGCCATCGCTTGAACGCCTCCGCGGATTCTTCGGCACCTGTGCTGACCTGGAGAGGATTGATCCTGGAAGATCAAGATCGACAGATGGGTTTGGACGTCTAAGTCTGTCCGCTCGCACAGCACCAGTAACCCTGTTGGAGCAATGGTTCAGCAGGGCCATTGAAGACGGACGCCCTTCTCGGACAGCCCTCTAGAAAGGGCCGAGCCCTCGTGTACTGGGCTCTTAGCATACGGGATACTCTGGAAGAAGAAGTAAGTGATCAATATGAGACTGTTGATTGTGTGCAGTATGCTCATCAAATCCGGTACGAGAAGCAGTCGAAGGCGTGCTCATGTCCGGCATTGCGACGATAGTGAAAGCAACACAGAAGCGATAATCAACAACACAGAACGGACGGTTACACCCACTACCGAGAAAGTCCGCGCCTCGCCTCGCCTCTCCGCATCGTCCCATTCGACTAGACCGGCGCTCCTTGATCCGGCAATCGCTCAATAGCGTATCGCCGCTTTGAAATGTACATGATGGGCACTCCTGGGATCTTGCGTACGCGCCGTCGAAGTGCGCGATCGTTGGTCGCTACGATAAAACAGCGGTGCGCTGTAATGCGCTGAATGATGCAGTCGTCTGCATATGTGCCTTTGTGGCTGCATGGTAGGCGTTCGAAGCGCTCGTCTCGTGCGACTCTGCGGTGATTGACACCAAGCAAATCAGTAAGTGATCATCGTGATGAAGCATTAGAACGTGATTTATGAGAGTCTCACCGTAATGCCAGTCGGTACTTTGGGCCCAACTTTTCCAATTCTGCCATGACGCAGTCCGATACGCATGGTACGCCTGGTGGCGCACAGGTGAATACAGCAATGAGTGAAAGCAAGAGAATGGTCAGCATGTCCAATCGGGGTGCCAGCACTAGATTCCCAAGTGCCGAGCTGTCACGCTTGTTTGCAGACTCGCCACAGAGCCGCGTACTCACACTTTGCGTACAGAGAGTCCATCATGCCAGTGATCATCTCTATCCGGTTGTCGAGCGACAGATTGATGAAATTTGTATCTACGAGAACGCGGTATGGAGGTGCGAGTGATTCGTTATGTGATAAGAAGAGCGAGGTTGGCACGGGTGCGCTGTGATTCAAGGACCAAATCAGTCAACAAGGCCACAGTATGGCCATGCATGAGGAGCTGCGCCTACACATGTTTTGTCTCTGCTTTCTTCTTCTCTTCTTCCTTTTTGGCTTCTTTGACCTGGTTCTCTTTCCTGAAAAGCCAGTGGCGTCCATACTCAGGATGCATGCATCATTCGATGGCTCAAGGTCAAATCTGACGCTCACAATCGCATGTCGTTTGGGTTGAGCATGCGCTTGACCTGCAGAAATGACAAGAGAACGATGTCAGCAAGTAGGAATGGCCGCTATCTCGTACCAGCGTATCCACGCACCTGCGCGAACTTTCTCGTCTGCAGTCGTTCAAGCCCGTCAGCGCAGCCCAAACCCAGCGCGGAGACCACGCCCACCTTCTTTGTCTTGGCCATGGTCGACAGCACAATACGTCGAGTCGCCTGCTGCTGTTGTGTCTGTGTTGTTGCCTGCTCAACAGCGAGCAAATGCTTTTGCTGGCCTGGAAGCTGATCGCGGGCACTTGGTGGCGACCACACACCGGCTTGAAGGGTGCCCGAAGCACACTTACGTCTATGACCCATTATTGGCCACGCTGTAGCAACCGTATCACACTGACTGCATACAAGCTCCGTACAGATCTGGGCTCGACCGACATGCCCCTCGCCGCATTGAACGACCCACGGCTCGAGGCGCCACTGCTGCCGTTACAGGATGTCCCAACAGCAAGCACACGCCCGCGCTCTGTGCCTCGAAGACCAGCCCACAGGCCTGCACATGCTCCGTTTGGTCAAGTATGGCATGCAGAGAATGGCTCCTGGTCTTGCGAGACGTCCGTCTTTCCAGCTGCATACCCGCGTTCTATAGCTTCCGGCAATAGCAGTAGCAGTAGCAATGGAAGCGGTAGCGCCAGGGCCACTGCAGAGGCACGCACGGCACCCACAAGAATGACAAAGGAAGACCTAGACAAAGCCGTGCAAGCTGTGTTTGACAAGCAGAGGCAGGCCCGTCAATCTCCACCTACCGTCGACCCGGATGGCCCAAATCCACTCTGGATAGCCGTCAATCGATACTCGAAGCCTGCAGCGGCAGCTGCACGCCCTAGAACTTCGTCCACTGTTGACCCAGTCACGCTTGTTTTCGCTCACGCGAATGGCTTCTCCAAAGAGGTCAGTGGAAGCCTTCGTCTGCTGCACGTGCATTTTTGTGCAGCGACACTTTCTGAATCCATCCTGTCCGCACTATAGACCTGGGAACCGACGATAGCGCGCATGATAGCGGATTGGGATATAGATTTGCTCGGGGAGATCGAAGATGTCTTCAGTCTCGACATGGTGAATCAGGGCGATTCAGCGACGATAAACCAAGGCTCCCTCGATGAATCGTTCGAATGGGCAGACAACGGACGTGATATCTTGCAATTCATCCTCTCGTATTTGCCTGAATCTACTTCCAACCGTAATCACTCATCATCTCGCCCGCCTGCGACGCATTCCAGTGGGCGACCTTTCTTCTACTCCAATGACGACCCGTCTCTGTCGCATTGGCAAGCGTCGACAAGCTCGCAGCTTTCGCTGTCAGCTAGCGCATCAAGCACAGCCACAGGTTCGAGCGAAGCAATCTGCAGAGGCGTAGGAGGCTATATCACAGAAGACCCAAACTTGTCAGCTTCGGCGAGACCAGGCAGCCGAGCAGGGTCCTTCAAGCAAAAGCGAAAGCAACCTACGAATCACATCGCGCCTTCAGTGCTAAAGAGGCAGCCTCTGCCGTCTGGTATGGCAGATTTGCACCTTTTAGATGCCTCGCAGCACTCTGCCTTCAGCGCCGCAAGTCGCTCCTCTCAAAACCAAGCGCCTACAAAACGTCGCTGGCGCGGCCGGCGAATCATTCTTATCGGCCATTCTGTCGGAGCTGCAGGCATGATCTACTGCGCCGCTACGTTCCCACAGCTCTTTGAAACGCTCATAGCTGTGGACCCCACTATTTTCCCCAATGAAGTGCAGCGAAAGGAAGGGACCATTGGTCTCACCACCGGTGCGGTCGCACGCAGAGATCGGTGGAAGAGCAAACAAGACGCAAAAGTACTCTTTGAGCGCAATAAAGCGTTTTATGGGCGCTGGAATTCGGAAGTGCTAGAGGGATACGTGGATCATGGCTTGAAAGAAGCAGATGATGGACAGGGCGTCACCCTCACTGTTGACAAGATGCAGGAAGCCGTGAGGATTTTATCGCGTGAGCCGTTGGAGTTTCGTACAAGGCTGACATTAATGCTTCAATCCTGCCAGTACGTATTTGCCGACACGGACAACATGGGTTCAAAGCGCGCCTTCTATCGCCTAGCTCGTTTGTCGCCTTTTCTCAATGTGCACATCGTCCGCGCAGACGTTGGCGGGTCCGTCATTCCCGAAGAATGCTATCCCGCGTTTCACGAGATCGTTAAACACGCTACACACGCGAGGATTGCAGAGTCTGCCCATCTCGTGGCTCAAGAGAAGCCAGCAGAGTTGGCTAGCGAGATGGTTGCGTACTTGAAGACGCTGGAAAGGCAGCCTATGCTGCTCAAGCCAAAGTTGTGAGAATAAGCGATTTGCTGCCATTCTTTGAAGAATGATAAGCCTTGGAAAGCGCCGCAACAATGCACGATGAGAAAAATCGGAAATGGGCAAGAAGTAGCTCTTGCCTCTTGCTCGACTGGCTTGTGCCTGCCTGAGCAGCATGCAAAGCAGATGACTTGTAGCGCGGTGTTCCAGCAGCACGCGCAGCTGTGATTTCAAACTCCGTACATCTTCTGTGCGTTTTCCCTACACGCTCGCAACACATCTTCGGTAGTCCATCCGTTGCCCGCCTGTTCAGCAACGAATTGTGCAGTGTAGGGTATCATGCCCGAATGGCAAGTCGCGAGGCTGCGAGCGTTCTTGATACCCATTTCTTTGACTGGTAGGTTGTTCGGCGTCATGTACGGTGAGTCCGTCTCGAGGAGTAGCCGGAGCACAGACGATGTCCGCTCCTCTGACCGTGATGCCAGGTTTTTGATCACAGCTGACGTGTTGAGGTTGCTCGCGTAGGTGACGACACCTGTGATCCCAATCCAGCAGTTTGGAAAGTGAGAGAGCAGTTTGTCTGCCAACTCTGGCGTATCGGTGAAGCAGTGGATGTGCAGCTTTTGCTCCTTTGGCACGTTTTCACTGAGAATCCGCCAAATATCGTCATCCGCTGCATGATACATACCAGTGACTATCAGTCAGCGGAGTTCACGACAATTTGCTATAACTACACTTGTGGTGCTTACCTTCTCGAGTGTGTATCGTTATTGGCTTGCCAAGCGAGATGGCATGCTTCAATTGCCGGATCAGGACTTGTTGCTGGATGTCTCGTGGTGAATGGTCATAGTGGTAGTCTAAACCGATCTGCAAATACAGCATAGCATCAGCTAAGAGATAGGATGCGATCCTTTTTCAGACCGTACCTCTCCCCAGCCCACGCAAAGAGGCTGTCCAAGCAAACGAGTTCAGCAGTACTTTATATGGGCGAGCGGCCTCAAAACTCACGTGCTTCATCGCTTCCAAAATGACAGCTTCCACGTCGTCCGTGTACTCTTGAGCATTGTGTGGGTGGACGCCCATCACGAAGTTGTAGGTCACTCCATTCCAGATTTGTCGGTCGTTCAGCGCAGAATCCGCCAGACTGTGACAAAGACAAATCAGCGTAAAAGCACATAACAAACGTTTTTTGAATAGCTTACTCCTTCCAGCCCGAGAACGGTGGTTCGCAGTAAACGTCGACGAGGCCGGACACGGCGTTGCTTTCCTGAGAGGCCATATAGGCTGTCACAAACTCTTGCACAGTCGCATGATCTCCCTCTGGATATTTGCTTCGGTAGAAAGAGAGAGTCGAGAGCATGTGACAATGTGTATCAATGATCACCTGCGTTGCGAAGAGTCAGTCTAGAAAAACATTGGGGCTTGGAATCATTACGCACCGGTGGCGTCGAGCTTGTGCTCTGGAAAAGCAGTCAAGTCAGCTACCGTGTTGTGGACATGGCGCATGCAGCAAGGGACCCACGGTTTCTTGCAGGCCATTCCTCAGATCTGGATGTTTTGGAACGAGCAAGGCTGACTCGGGCGTGTGGACGGTCTTCTTCTTGCCCATGTTGCTGGTTTTCGGCAGGTGACGCGGGCGTGCTCTCGATGCGGCGTATGCAGGGCAGGAACGAGCTATAAGCAGCGGAAGGGTTCTGCGCATGCAAAGAGTGTCTAGTGATTGAGTTGTGATGACACAAAGATCAGTAGAACGATATACAGTAGTTAATCAAGCTGCACTCAAAAGTGCCACCGTCGTGTGCATGTCGATGATCGAAAGGTGCGTGTCAGGCTGTAGCCTACTGAACGCGACGCACAGCATGATCAGCCTGCACTCGCACTCTGGTGAGCACGCTCGAGATATGCACACCGTCAGTCCCGACTCACACCGCCGCGTTCCCTGACCGCGCCCGTCGACCGCCACAACAGGCCAGTTCTGCCGTCACGCAAAGGGCCAGCTCGAAGAGGTCGTGCTCGAGGCTATACGGCAGGGCTTTCACACGTATGGCTTGTCTGAGCATGTACCGCGATACCGGCAAGAGGATCTGTACCCGGAAGAGGCGAGCTGACGCTTCCTCGGGACACATTCATGCCAGACGGTACATACTGACTCTGGTACCACAGGCCGGCCTCGCACTGCAGGACTTGGAAGATACATTCGACGCCTACATCAAGGAGGCTGTTCGGTTGAAAGCCAAGTATGCCTCGCAAATACGACTTCTCGTAGGTCTAGAGACCGAATGCATCAACTCGGACAGTCTGTCTCGACTTCAGGCCCTCCTTGCCAAACACCAAGACGAAATCAGCTACATTGTCGGCTCTTTGCATCACGTTAGAGGCATCCCAATAGACTTCGATAGAGCAACATTCGACAAGGCGCTGGAAAGCTTTACGGAAGGTCAAGATGGGCTGAGTCAGTTGGACCAGCTATTCTGCAGCTATTTTGACACGCAACACGACCTTCTACTGTCGTGTCAGCCTGAAGTAGTTGGTCACTTCGATCTCTGTCGGCTATACCTGCCAGAAGCCAGCTTCAAGAATCCGCAAGTATGGTCGCGAATCGAGCGAAACGTCGATACGGCCATCCGGTTAGGCGCACTCTTCGAGATCAACGCAGCGGCGTTCAGAAAAGGCTGGCGGTCTGCTTATCCTGGCCCAGACGTGCTACAGGTGAGTTCAAGTGCACACCCATTAGTCTGTTTTTCTCTCTGATTTCAAGATTTGCCTTTTCACAGCTCATAAAGAAGCGGGGCGGACGATTTACTCTGTCCGATGATTCCCATGGACCCCATGCGGTCGGTTTGCATTACAAGGACGCCCATCTCTATCTGGTTGAGCAGGAGATACATGATTTGTGGTGCTTAACAACCTCGGATAACGAAGACGACAAAAAGCTACCAGCAGGCAGCGGAACTGAGCTAGCTGGCGGCGGGAAGAACGGTACTCATGATGAGAGGCAGAATTTTGGTGCCAGACGTAGAACTAGAGCAATCAGGTTGAACGATGATTGGCAGAGACACCCCTTTTGGGTGAATAGATAGGGTAATTCGTCATTTTTTCTGGCAAGATTTCTTGGGATAGAACGGTAGAACGGTACTGATTTGATTGTAGGCTGCTGATGTTGAGATCCTTTCGTTTGTTGGTGCTCATGACTCCTCGGCATACTCTGAGACATCGCCGCACTCGCACACGAGCTGTAGTGAACCTGTTAGTCAGTACAGGCCCATCTAAGTCGAGACAAGGTCAACGCACGTTGGTGTCCCCATAGACCTCGTCCAAGCGTCCCGAAGCCGGCCAGAACTTGTTCCGTCGAAGGTACTTTTGAGGGTATACTGCCTGTTCCCGTGTGTATGGGTGATCCCAGTCTGATGTCAGGCGCTGAATGGTATGTGGTGCGTTCTTGAGCAGGTTATTATCCTTTGGCTGCTTGCCCTCGATAATTTCGTCCACCTCCTTTCGAATCTGAATCATAGCATCGCAGAATCGGTCAAGCTCAACCAGTGTCTCGGACTCCGTTGGCTCGATGAGCATTCCGGTATTAATGGGCCATGAGCAGGTTCTACATCACCGGATCATCAGATACGCGAGCCGAGTATATGATTGGGTCCGTGTTACTCACGGTGGGTGAATGCCAAAGTCTTGCAAACGCTTCGCAAAGTCTGCAACTTTGAGGCTACATCAAGAGTGATCAGTAGGATATCCCATCGAGAGGCTCAGGCGTGACTTACTCCGCAGCATCCTCAAACTCCTTGAGATCGATCAAGAACTCGTGAGCACATCTGCCCTTGTCGTTAGTGTATCGGACTTGATAATGATCCTTCAATCGGGCCATCATGTAGTTGGCATTGAGGAGAGCCACTTTGGATGCATGAGTCAGGCCGTCTCCTCCGAGCATCTTGATGTAAGCCCAAGAGATGGCAAGAATCGAAGCGGAACCAAAGGGCGCGGCTGTTACTGGCTCGATAGCTTGCGAACCGCCAGTCTTGACAATTGGATGACCAGGCAGGAAAGGCGCAAGATGTGACGCAACACCAATGGGTCTGCGGAAAGAATCAGCGAGCATTCGGACGGTAAGTCCGGAACAGCGACTCACCCGACGCCTGGACCACCGCCGCCGTGTGGAATTGCAAATGTCTTGTGCAAGTTCAGATGGCAGACATCGCCTCCGCACTTTGCTGGCGTCGTCAAGCCAATCATGGCGTTCTGCGAACAACTCATAGCATCAGCATACAAGTGAAGGCGAGACCCCTTTGGACGCGCTCACCAAGTTTGCACCGTCGAGATAGACCTGGCCTCCATTGTCATGAATGACTTTGCATGCTTCCTGGATCTGCAGATGGATTTCAAGGCTCAGCTCGTACTTCCACCTGTGCGAACATAAAGCACAAGCTTACGCCATCTTCGAAGACGCCATATGTCGATGGGTAGGTGACCATGAACGCGGCGAGGTTTTTCGAGTGTTTCTCTGCTTTCGCTTTGAGGTCATCAAGGTCCAGAGTGCCATCCGCCTTGTTCTTGACAGCCACGACCTTCATTCCCGCCATGATAGCAGACGCAGGGTTTGTACCGTGCGCAGAACCCGGGATCAAGCAGATGTTGCGGTGCTTGTCACCTTTCGAGCGATGATATGCCTGGATGACGGAGAGACCTGCGTATTCACCCTGTGCTCCCGAGTTGGGTTGCAGAGAGACTGCAGGGAAGCCAGTGATACGGCAGAGATCGGCCGTGAGCTCTTTGATCATGGCGGAGTATCCAGAGGTCTGGCTGCGGGGTGCGAAAGGATGAATATTGGCAAAGCCAGGCAGCGAGAGCGGCATCATCGATGTGGTGGAGTTAAGCTGGCCGATATGATACTATCAGCTCATGAAGCCTCAAGTCTGACTTGCGGCCTCACCTTCATGGTGCAAGATCCAAGGGGGATCATCGAGTGAACGAGGGAGAGATCCTTGCCTTGGAGATAGTGCACTTCATACGAGTCACCAGTAAAATCAATTTTGCGCCGCAACCATTTGTAGAATACTAAACTCACAGTATCTGAGCATGTCAGTCTCGCTCTTGTTCACATTAAAGACGGGCTGCTCCAAGAACTTTGTAGTTCTGCGCAAGTGTTCAGGGATGCTTCTGCTAGGCATGCTCTCCTCGCCCAAAATATGTCGATCCAGACCAAGCTCCTTTGCGAGCGCCGAAACGGACTCATGAGTGTATGCGCCACGTCTGCCACGTCCAGTTCGGCGTCCTGATCCTTGCTTGCCAACCGCCAAGAACACATTGAGCAAATCGACGATATCTTCAAAAGTTGTGCTTTCGTCGAATGTAATGCCGACATAGTCGCCGTAGATTCGACGCAGATTGATACGCTGACGTTGAGCTTCTTCGTGCAGCACCTCGCCTGCCGCACCATCTAGACCGATCGTGAGGGTGTCAAAGTACTGATCATTGATCAGCTCGTGCCCAAGATTGGTGAGTGCCACTGCGACAACGGTTGTAAGCGCGTGAACCTTGTTGGCGATCCGACGAAGGCCATCTGGACCGTGATAGACGGCGTACTGAGGAGAGGATTCGGCTTCCTTAGCTCTTGCGCAAGGTGTGAGAGTGGCAAAAGCTAGCTCACCATGGCTGCCATGTTGGCAAGCAGGGCCTGTGCTGTGCAAATGTTGCTCGTCGCTTTATCCCGTCGGATATGCTGCTCGCGAGTTTGCAGAGCCAATCGGTAGGCGGTATTACCCTGCGCATCTCTCGACACACCAACAAGACGGCCTGGGAGTTTGCGCTTGAGGCTGTCTTTGCAGCTGAAGAACTGCAGTTTTCAGGAAGCAAGCAAACTGCATGTCAGTCATACACGCGCCTTTGACGATGCAAGGCTGTGGCTTACAGCTGCATGTGGACCTCCAGAGCCGAGCGGCACACCAAATCGAGCAGTATTGCCAACTGCAATATCTGCGCCAAACTCTCCAGGTGGTTTGAGCATGGTGAGTGCCAATAGGTCCGTTCCAGCAGTGAGTAGACCACCCAGCTCGTGCGTCTTGTCTGCAACAGCGTGCCAGTCTACAATCTCTCCTCTTGTGTTGGGATATTGTACCATGACTCCGAACAAATCTTTTTGAACACTTTCGTCGCCTTCGTAGCCTTCTCGCAGCCCTAGAATGCGGCGCGTAGGTCCAACGTGAATTTTGATGCCAAATGGAGCAGCGCGAGCGCGGAGAACTGCAATTGTTTGAGGCAAAACACCCCTGTCGACTAGGTATGTCGATTTTTTGCCTTTGGCATTGTTGAATGCCATGATCATGGCTTCAGCTGCGGCTGTCGCTTCATCCAGCAGTGAGGCGTTTGAAATGTCCAGCCCGGTCAAGGAAGTGCACATCGTCTGGAAGTTGAGAAGAGACTCGAGCCGGCCTTGGGATATTTCGGGCTGGTAAGGGGTGTACTGAGTGTACCATGCTGGGTTCTCGAGGACGCTGGAGAGGAGAAGAGGGTTAGCTTAAGCTCGGTAAATGCCATAGAAGCTGACTTCGGATGCCGGCTTTGCTTTATACGCACTTTCGCAAAATGACTGGCGGTACGACCGCATTGTGATAGCCTGCCAAAATCGTACACGTCACAAAGTCACTGGAACTGTAATACCCTATCCTAGTCTCCGAAGGACGGCATGCACCCACCCATGCCAATAAAAGTCCGAAAGACTTCATTATCCTCGCTCATTTCATTTGCGCGTCTGAGCATTTCCGACTCGCTAAATGGATACATTCCAGCCTCGTTTGAGATTGCCTTTTCATCAATTCGGATATTCTTGGGCACTACGTCGTCTGCGAATGCGTCGAGCGAGGTGTAGCCTACTGTCGAGAGCATGTTCTGAATGTCTTCGCTGGATGGCCCTACGTGGCGACGGGTGAAGGTGTCGTTGGGTGCGAAGATGGAGTCGCTGACCTGTGATGCATGAGAAAGATAAACGGTGGTCGGATTGTCAGTGTGCTGTCGTTTGATCTGATTACATGTCGGAATAGCCACCCACCTTATCAGAGCCAAATGGTAGATCGGGTGCATTCGTGATGTGCGCAGAAGTCTGGCTGAGCGGGCTCGAGTGGACAGAGCGAGCATTGAAGCTGGCAGGCAGTTTGATGGCTACCGAGCTCGACGATGAAGATGCTGTTGGCGTCCTCGCTGCTGCATGGCTAGCCCCGAGCAAACTCGATGGACGAGTCGGACAGCGCGTCGCGCTTGAAGCCAAGTTCCGACGCACGCCAGCGAGGCGCACGGCGGGGCTGGCGGTGGATGTTCGAAGCATGTTTGGAGGAGGTCTCTATTGCTGCTTGTAGAAGGTTTCCTTCGTGTCGCAGTGCCTGTCCCTCGAGACTCGTATATCCCCGGGATGAAGCTCCCAAAGCAACGGCCGCGATTCCGGAAGGACGAGACGGGCGGGCGCAATTAACAGTAGTGGCCCAGCCAGGCTCCCTGCTGGCGAGCTCTGTCAGGCTGATAGGACCTGCGAGGGAGCTGCGTGCTTGGCTGTCGTCGCTGTGCAGAGCTGAGCGGTACAGCTGCAGTGATGCCCTCGTGACTTGGGATCTTTTGAGGCAGGAGCGAGGCACGTGAGCCTCGAGCAGCGAGGAAGAAGGGACTTGGAAGTGCAATGGTAGGGCACAACGTAGGATGGTACGTCGGAGTGGCCTGTGAGAATCTGAAGCCACCCAGTGCACACACGCATCCTCTGCTTCTCTACCTTTGCGCCCACTGCTCGCTTCTGCCGTGCTCCCCCGCCGATTGTGGCAAAAGGCTAGGACTGTGCAAGGATGTGATTGAAACGCTGGTACACACAAGCAAACGAGCGCTCCCTCTTCTTCTTTATTCCGTTGTCCATTGCTGTAGGATTTCATCTTGTCAACACTGCAGAGCTATACGACAGATAGATCGCACAATTGTTCATGCACGCGAACTACATCTTCCTCGTCGGACTATCCCGCCACACGCAGCCAGAGCGTCCTTCTCATCCCATACCTCCCTCCAGCCTCCTATGACTGCTGTCTCGAGCTTGCACTTGGGCGCCTCTCCGGACGAATCTTGTACACGTTCTTCAAGCGACCTTCGACCCGTTGATGAAGCCGCTTGAGCTGACTTTCCGACAAACGTTCGAGGATATCTTCCATGTCTTTGTCGCTCCCTTTACTGAGCACGCTAGCCAGGTTGCGGCCCACTTCACGACGAGCCGCTTTGTGCTCTTGCTCCGTGCTGTTTTCAAACGCTTTCCTCCTTGCAGCCGGATGACTGTGACGGTTGCTTCCTCCAGCCATAGCCGACTTTGCAGAAGACTGCGAATATGCACGAACACGCTGCGAAGCGGCAGTGGTCGGTGAAAGCGACGAAGTAGGGCTGTACTCATCATCGCCAACGCTGCGTCGATGTAGCTGGCTTCGATGATTCGCCCGCTTGCCATTGTGCGGCGTATAATCCTCGTCTCTGGTCTTGGAAGCAACAGTTGCTTCTCGCCGGGCATTCTGCTTTGCTTTACGCGAAAGCTCTAGCGAGTCCGAGACGTCCCTAATGTGCTTGGAGAGCATCGGCGAAGAAGACATGACGTAGATCTCGTCGTCTGACGACGCGGCGTCGCTGTCATCATTGTCCTCATCATCGCTTCCCTCTATGTATGGTTGTGGCTCGCGAGAGTGAATGATCGTAGGCAGGCTGCCAGATGCTCGGACCCGCCTCTCGCTGGATCTATCTTGATGTGCCCCGTGGGAACCAGTCGAGAACCTCTGCAACTCCTGCTCAGACGCAACCCGCTTCAGCGGGCGCGACTCAGATGCACTCTTGCGCAGGTTGTGGTCCAAAATCGCAACTTCAGGCATCGAAGTGTGCTGTCGCTTTGGCGCATAAAGCTCGCGAGAGACAGGTATCTCGTCTTCCTGCTCCAGCATATCGCGGGATCGCTTGCGAGCTGGAGGGACAGGCTGCACTGGCTTGATCACCCGTGAAGTCTGCGAGGCAGTAGATGAGGCCTGGCTGTCTCCATCGAGCCGTTGTGTCGAAGGGTAGCGCGGCAACCATGGCCTGTACGGGATGACAACTTCGACGATTTGGCGTTTGCGTCGGCCTTGAGCTGGGATGCCTGGTCTATCAGCCCGTGCACCGTTTTTTTGGTACGGATCAGACAGACTTACAGCTGGACTGCGCTGTGCGCACCGTTGTTGCAGGGCTGGGGATGCTTTGACCCTTGTCACCGTCCTTCGCTGATTCATCAGATGGAGCCTTGTGCACAGGCTTGACAGCTTGCACAAGCGGCTCTATCACGCTCTGCTCAAGTGTGCGAAGCTTTTGAGCAGTGAGACCATCTTTGCTGCCTTCCACAGCCAGTGGCTCGAGGGCGGGCGTCGGTTCAGGCGCAAGCATACGAACGGGCTGAGCAAGAGGCGTAAGGTCCCGCACTCGCTGCGATTGCGAGTCGAAATTGCTTTCCGAGACATGCGTGAGCTGCGTCTCGGCTGGCTCAGGCATTTCTGGAGAAGCTTCGGGAGCTGGCAGAGGTGATGGCGATGGCGAATGATACCGTCTCATAGGCAATTGAGTTTCCGGCACAAGGTCCGTCGATGTCTCATTGCCGTTGTTGGTCGAAGTATCGAGGGTTTCATCGGTACCCGTTACGTCTGCTGCGGGGACGACCTGAGTCTCTGGAATCACTGACGTGACAGATTCTTCGAGATGCTCTTCAGCCTCGACTAGCGCTCGCTCTGGCTCGACCACAAGCAGATCGGCAGTGGGTGGAGCAGGTGAATCTGCCCGCATAATGGCAGAGACATCCGGTATCTGCGAAAGTGGTGGGATCTGCGTGCTCTGTGGGCTCTTCTGGTGTGCTGCTTGAGCTGGCTGTGTCTCGGCAATGTGCGATACAGCCTCTTCGTCGACAGGATCTTGTGTTTCAGGCAGTAGCTCCGCGCCGACCAGCTCCGCAATCTCGTTGACTGCTTCCCCAGACGGTGGGGAGTCGTCCTCAGTGGCTCGATGTGCGTCTGCAATCTCTATAGGGAGCGCCCTTTCGGGCGTAGGGGAGACCGACCGTGTTACGCTTGCAGCTTCGATTACTTCCAAGATGGCTGCATTACCGACCACTTGCCTAGCGGCCTGACTGTCCAGAATCATTGTTTCTTCGATGATCTCGTCGGCGGCTGAGTCCAGAGATTCTGCAATCATGTCAGCTTCCTCCTCCTGTTCCTCTACAACGACCGCCTGCTTCGACAGTGATGGTCAGCCTCGATGCTGTGTGTCAGTAACGTTGTATGTCATCTGACGCACCTCATTTGGCCAGCCCGGCAGCTGCAGTTCAATACCCTCTTGCGACACATTTTGCAGGAAAGACTTGAGATCGTCTGTATAGTCGAGCGCCTCCTCACTAGCCCCAAATGTCGTATTCCAGATTGCTGCGAAACTGTCCATCTTGTGCGATGGACACGTCATGAGTAGCGGCGCGAATGCTTCGAGGTCAAGATGATTCTGCGGAACAGTATATGCTCGCGCAAATGCATCTGTCATGCTCTGATACAGCTTGGTGCGGATATCGATCTGAAGAACAGTGCTCTCGAGGATTTGCAGCGTGATGCTTTGTAGACGAGTCATGAGCCTCAAAGCATCGCCGTTGGATAGGTCGTCGAGTCCAGTGCAAAGCGCAAGAGCGACCTCCGTGAGATCATATACCTCGGGCTCTTGTATGCATGCCGCGAGCAGGCCTGAAAGCTGATCCAGGAAGGTCTCGTCTACTGTGAGACTTGGAAGCTTCCGTACAAGAGGCACAACGGTCCAGCCGAGGAAGGCCATGTTGCTGGGAATGGGATTGACTGATTGAAGCAGGTCCCAGGCTTTGGGAGCGCTGCCCAGCGAGCAGCTAATGAGCAGCTTGTGGAATGCATTCTGTGTCCGATCTTGTGGTATTTCGCTACCGTATAGTGGAAGTGTCATCTTCAATGTGCGCTGCCCAACGTCTTGATACTGTGCAGCGCCATCTGTTGCTATCGCACTGATCAGCGCATTTGCCAATCGCTCGCAGACGCCGCGAGCAAGTCGCGCCTGGCCGGCTTTGAGATATAGCTCCATCTTCTCGTACAGCTGCGCACTTTGCTGAGCAGTCATTTTGTCCTTGTTATGAATGACCGAATCGACCAAGGCCAGATACGCGCTTTCCGTTAGCTCGGTTGCTCCTGCTGGGACCACGATATCGGCCAAATGTGAGAAGAAAACGTCTGTAGAAAGCAATCGTGATTGAGTAAACCTGACCCTTGAATCAATAGGAGGAACACACAGACCTGCTACGCTAGCTTGACGATGTCGAGTGTAGACGGTGAGCTTGCCAAAAGCCTGACTCAGCAGATCTAGATAATGCGCGGCGAGCGAGTGGGAAAGTGCCTCGCATGACAGTCCTTCCTGCACATCGGATTGATTGTCCGTCGGGACTTCGGACGCCGAAATGAGGAATTGCGCCAACTCCAGGCATACCTCGAGGGACAACTCTGATGGCTTAGCTTGCGAATCTTGCTGTCCCGTGCTAGCTCGCATAGTAGCGAGGAACGCACGAATACAAGTCGAGATCTCCGTCGGTAGGATCGAATAGCCATCCTCATTCTTGGCCCACTCTACCTCAACATCGGCAGCAAGAGAGTCTTCAGATGCCGCTTGTGTAGTAGTGCGATGACGCCTAAAGCCAGTGAGCATCGCGTCGATCATGAACATGATTTCTCTTCTGTTATCGTAGGTCCACTCGAGGTCCAGCGACGGTATTTCGCAAGCTCGCAGTCCTTGCGCAATGATAGTGCTGATTGCACCCGTCGACTGACCGGCTTGCGAGCAAGTGATGCCGAGTAATCTAGGACTGACAACGCGATCCAGAGTCCAAGTCCGAATGGCGGCATCTTCCGTGGGATGTTCCTCGCCCTTGCGGAGCAAAGCATGCATGATTTGCCATCCCTTTTGATGTATGCTCGTGACACCGCTGTTGAAAAGCGGTGGAAGGTGCTTGCAGACAAAGACCTTCCACAGTCGAGAGAGATCCATGTGCATCGCTGAACTTGGGCGGACGAGTTGATCAGGCGCAGTCGTGTCACTCGGTGCGTGCAGTGACTGCGCCAGACCTGTAAAGACGTAGAGCGAGCACGTGATGAGGTAGCAAGCCGCATCGATTTCTTCTCCTCTTATGCCAGTGTACTGCTCTCTCGACCAGCCTCCAGCGGCAGCTGTATCAATGTTCTGCGTAATGACGCGCAAAGCTTTGTCGCCGAGGCCCCAAAGTGTCTCATCTACATTCGAGCTAGCCGCCGATCCTTTATGCTTCTCCTGACTCGCGGCGGCCTGTTTAGCCACCATCTCCTTGCTCGCGGCTGCCCAAGCATGAGCGACGTGAACAAACGTCAAGAGGTGATATCCGCTCGCATGAGTAGGGCCAAAGTTTGCAATCTCATCTCGTTTCTTGAGCTCGACGACTTTGGAAAGCCACATGTGTGGTCCTTTTCGCTCCATCTTGCGGAACCGTCGGCCGAGGAGGATTGGAAGCGTGTTTGCCATAAGACGGACATAATGATAATCGCCCGCTAATTTGGACTCGAGCGCGTTGTTCAGGTGCCTGGACAGCTCATCGATTTCCATTTGCTCCGGGCTGAGGGACCAGTACTTAAAAATCTCCATTGAGATGATCTCCGAAGCGTGCAGCTTGTTGCCCTCGCCATTCGCAGAGGTATCATCCCAATTCGCAGTCAGAGCATAGGCCACTGACGCGAGGAAAAGTGCCGTATTGTCACGAAGCAGCTTGACAGGTCCACAGAGGTATTTGAGCAAAAAAGCAATCTTGCCAAAGTGTGGACTTGTGCTGAAGAGCGTAATCATGTATGAAGGAAAAGCGAGCGTAAGAGTCCGCAACGCCCGAATGCCTTCAGAATGCACTCTGCGCGCTTTTTCGCCATTCTTGACGAGAGCTTGGATGCTTGCTAGCACAGCTTCGGCAACTTCATCTAAAACAGGCTTGAAGCGATCTCGCCCCGAGCTGGTGATCTTAAGGCTGGCAACCGGTGTCATAGTCTGATTCGCGACAAGCCAGTTGTAAGAAGCGATGATGTCGCGATTCTTGGGGCCTTTGAACAGCGGACTCTTCGTAATCGCCGTGGCTTCTCGAATGACGCGATGAAAGCTCGCATCTGGAAGTGAAAGTAAGAGGGGTCAGGATTGTCACATTACAGCAAGAACCCATCATCGCCAATTGCTGCTCGCTCACCGTCAAAGTAGCGCCAGAATCGCTCGCATGACAAGAGCGTTCCCAAAGCCTGCAGCGCCGCTTCAGCAACGACGACTTCGTTTCTCCGTCTCCTCATCTCCGCAGTCGATCTTCCAATACGTTTCGGCTTATTTGTCGTAGCTGCCGCAGCAACAGGATTCGGCGAAGCAGTCGGGAAACCCAGCGGCGAAGAAGACAAGAGATCTGCTCCCGCTGCTGCAGCTTCGTCGGCCTGAGCATGGTTGGGCGACAGACCCGCGCGGTGTAACAGAGCTTCACGAGCGTCGTGTGTGCTATCTGCCTTGTTTACCTGAGCGGCGACGGCATCGCCAGCTGCAGCTGCAGACGTAGAAGCTACAGGCTCTGCCTCTGCTTGTGCCTGTGCTTCTGGTTCCTGTACAGGCACGGGGTTGAGAGCTCGATGCAAATCTCTGAAAATGCACTTGAGGACCAAACCAGCCAAGTTTTCGAATTGCGCATCCAGTTCGTCGGGCGTAGATTGTGCTGCAGTAGCAGCAGTACCAGTAGCAGGCTGAGCTTGATACCATGATTGAATGTACGCCTGCGCATATTGAATTATCGTAGCGTAGGCGGCTTCGAGTTCGCGCAAGTACACTGCAGGTACCGGCGCTGGTCCCGGCTCCTGAGAGAGTTGTTCGACATTACGAGGTGGAAAATCAAATGGCTGGGAATCAAAGCAATCTTCTGTTGGCGCGGTAGCACTATTGCTTGCACTCGCTGCGGAAGTCGCAACAGCGGCACTGGATTCGACCCAGACAGGTGAAGCGAGTGAGTGCTTGAGCGTATGACATGCGGAAATGACTTGCATTCGTGGATCGGACTCTGCTGTCGCGTCGGAGGAACCAAAAGGACTCGAATTCGCATTGCCTTCAAACGGTTTGCCGAGACCTAGTCCTACGTTTTGTGGAGTCGCTTGTGCTGCAAGTCCAGAGAGCGTGCCAGCTGATGCTGAAGCCTGTTGTGCTGCATTTCCTCCAGCTGATGCATCGGCAGCTTGCTGGCCTGTCGCTTGACTAGAAGAAGAAGCACCATCCAATTGCATGCTCATCATCATTGCTCCTCCTGCATTGCTGCCAGTCGTCGTACAAGCAGGCGGCGGGGCGTGCAAGTCTGGAAACGAGACAGTATGCGCTCGACCGCCTCCATTCGCGCGTGTGATCTCAGCAAGCGAGGGTGATTTCGTCCCATTCGCATTGATGGTGAATCTGTTGAACGAAAGCGAAGGTATGCGGGGACTTCTTCCAGGGCTTCGAGTCGCAGCTACGGCTGATGCGAGTGACCAAGGCGAACCTCCTGAAGAAGTGAGCGAGCGTCGACGAGGTGAGGCGCTCACACGGGCGGCTGTCCCGCCTGGAGACGCGTACAAGGCTCGCTTGCCAGGACTCGAGCAGCTGAGAGCAATCTGTTGGGATACTTTGCCGCTGCGCAGGCACTTGAGGATGGAGCGAGGAGCTTTGAGGGACGAGGCAGACGCGCGAGTTGTCGAAGAGGTGCGCCGGTGGTGGCGAGTTGAAGTTCGAAGGGGCGAAGAAGAAGAGGCGGAGGACGAGTTGACCGCGTCCGAGGAGAGCTGCACTTCTGCTGCTGCTGCTGCTTGATAGTACGGATGATAGCGGTGCTTGGGGGAAGAAGCGCAGCTAGAGCGGTGGCGGAGATCCCACACGACCCTTCGTTTTCGATTTAAGCTGGTGACGAGGGCTGTCGCTTGTTGGACGATGTCGCGGGGTGTAGGCGCTTCGTCGCTGCTTCCACTGCTGCTGTTCTTGCTCGTGCTTGATGGTAAAAGCAGGGACGAGGATGATGATGCGGGCCCAGCTGATGCGGTCTTGTCGGGCGAGGACGAGAATGTGAGGCCTGGAGGAGCGAGGCTGGGGACGGCGTCGGGCGTGTCCGAGGGAACTGGAGCAGCGGCCTTGGGAGCTTGCACAGCTGCAAGTGGACTCTGCTTGTAGCTGATGCTACTTCTCTTGCCGTGTCCGTGGTAGCCCGTGGTGTGGTGCATCACCGCGGTCGCCATTCTCCAAGTGGCAGCGCGTCGAGGACCACCCAATGACCAGCAGGCCTTGCGTCGAGTGTGAGCAGCACTGAGCAGCAGCTGCAGAGAGGTGAGGCCGACCTCGCTGGGTGGGTGCGCTGGGTCCAACAGACTTGACTTGTGCGATATTTCGTCGCAGCCAGCCTCCCCTCGTCGATCGCTCACCTTCGACGCGTCGCCCTCACTCGACGCGTAAACTCGCGCACAAGACGACCGACTCGCACCATCACCACTGCTGGAGACAAGATTCGCAGATCTCTGATGCTGAGTACACTGATAGTCTGCCTTACCAAGTCGCCCTCGGCCACAGGTCACAGCAGCGCTGATCTCCGCTCGTTTCATGCTGCCCACCAAGACCCAGAGACCGTCCGGGTCATGGCATATCCCAGATTCGGATGTGCAACCTAGCACGCAGCACGTCGACTCGTCAACTACTGCATCATGCTACCCGCGCGCGTTGGTAGACAGTCAAGATACGCTGCACCGCCTCGTCCTCTTTCGGAATTGAGCGTCCTCTCCCTGACCCCCAACTACTCTGTCGCTCAGGTGATCTCGCGCACGGCATCATTTCGCACCAACACAGCTCCGGATCCCATGCATGCGGCTCGCTTGCGCTCGGACGGTTGCCTTCTTAGAAAAGCAGCGTCAGACGACCTCTGCAAGAGTGGCGATCAGCTGTGCTGGTGCGCGATTTGTTCGGGCCTCCTCACCTCAGCTACAAAAGCCGGCATACTCTGGCTCTCGTCTCTTGTCTCTGCTTCTGCCCACAGACAATTCTTTTAAGGCATCTTGGTTCGGCTCCTCCAACCACTTGCGCGTTGTCTGTCATCATCATCATAAGATCACCGTACGTCTCGTCGTGCTAAACTTGAGTTAGAATGAGCTGATAGTCCTTGTCTCGATAGATGCGAATGACTAGTCCGTTTTCCCCGCATCCGCCAAAGCGCCAGGAGAGCCCTGAGGCACCTGAGGACAGAGGGCGCCCTTTAAGGCGCCGACACCCCGTTGAAGGCAATAGTCCCGTGGGTTCTACATACAACTCTCCTGCCAACTCGCCTGCCCGACGCGGCCGAGCTGGCTCACGAGCTCCACAGGTCGTCAGCACACCCACCAGCTCGCCTGCCCCACGCGGCCGAGCTGGCTCCCGAGCTCCACAGGTCGTCAGCACACCCACCAGCTCGCCTGCCCCACGCGGCCGAGCTGGCTCCGCCGCTCCACAGGTCGTCGGAACATCCACCAGCGGCACCTCATCGACTACAGTGACTTCTACGCGCGATCTCTCGCCGGGTCGTGTGAATGAACATATCGCAAAATACGTGGGAGACCTAATCGGAAGAACTAAACTCTCGAGCTCTCCTGTGGCTCTGAGCCCTAAAGACAAATACCTGCTGGATGTGTTCGCCGCTAACGTGAAGAAGGATTCCACATTGAAGACATCTTCCAAAGACCTTGGAACCATTGTCATTCCTCCTGTCCCGTCGTCTGTGACCCTCCCTTACAAGGACATGGCAAATCACGTCGCATGGCTTGGGGAGTTCTGTGGCCGCTTCAAGAGAACAGGGTGTTACTCCGCTAGAAGCGGGGCCGAATACAAAACATGGTGGGCGGTCGAAAATGCTTTCAATGAAGTGTACTTCAAGAAACATCGATGCCGTGCCCCAGACGAGTGTTTCTGCGAATCTTTACAGTCGTTCGTGCGTTGACAACCTGCGCTGGATCGGCTCATACCTACACCTGAAGATGGCACCAGCTGGCGGCAGTGCCATTCTACGCGCCCTGATCCTGCCAGCCATAGTGGACCTCTGCCCAGGACTTCGATTTATTCCATGATCTGCGTCTCGCATGCCTGGATTTTTGCTTCTCTCTTCTACATCCCCAATAACGATAACGAACTTTCTCTGCGTGTACACAACTGCCGCTGAGAGCAGCACTATTTGCAGAACCAGCGCTGCGCTTCCCCTTTACCCCCTTATCGCTTTCCATTCACCATCATCCAGACTTGATTCTGCTATTTGTACTGTACGACTACCTCCCCTCTAGAACCTTTCCTCCTTGCAAATATGTTGCTCCTGCCATTACTATGACTGCTTTGAAATCACTTCATTCTTCCTTCTCCTGGTCCACTGTGCTCACGCTCAACTGTTACTTCATGCTACGTGACGCTCGCACATGCATACGTGAGCAAGTGGTCAACGTCAGCAGACAGACACTGACCGGCATCTCACTGGCCCTGCATCATTGCGCACCCGGCGTGTCGTATGCGATGGTAAGATTGGACATATACCCTGCTTGACCAGACTCGCCGGGTGCGGGAGGATTGCTTGCAGCCCTGCAGCCTGACGCTGCTCCTTCGCAAAAGCAGTAGCAATATCAAGACCCATTACTTCAGGGTCCGACTTGACATGTAATCCTCCAATTAAGCTGGTCATAAACTGACAATTGACGATTTCGTGTCGTTACCATTACCATCAGGCTGCCTTGATCTGTTGAAACATCGTCTGAGTCGAGACTCTTTGAACCAATGCGAAAGCCCTCGACGAAGCCCTAGCGATTACAGCACATAACGGAAGCGAACTGCAGTGAAACCATTCAGTGAGAGCCCGATCTACAGGCTTGCAAGTCTATGCTCACCATCGAGATGGCTGATAGGTCCAGCAGGATGCAAATGACCTTCAGGCAGCATCTCCAGCTCCCTCTCTCTCCTCTTGTTTTCGCGCCTAAGGAGCGCATCCAGTGCCCACGGGAGGACGGTAAGCACGCACGCAGCTGCCATGCTGACTTTAGCTCCGACGGGGTAGTAGGGTGCTTGCGAGGTGGGGTAGATCCACGTGGAAATGATACCTCCAATCTGGGTAAAGGTAAAACACCATGCAATTTGAGTAGCGCGCGCATAGTGAGGCGCGGCGTTGTCGACGAGCCAGCATGAAACAGCAGGAGAGGCACCATATCCTCCGACTGCGTTCAAAAAAGGATACATGCATTCGGCTCGCTGCTCTGTTATGCGGCTTGCTCATCGTCTTGTGGGGACTGACTCACAGATTTGGAAGAAGATAGCAGCGTAGCGAACCGACCTATCCTTGCTCGCGAGCTGCATTGCGCATCCGACAATAGCAAGAACGCCGTAAAAGGACACAAATGGGCCCCGGAGGCGCATTTTGTCGCTAAAGTAGGATAGCACGATTGTGATTACGAACACGACGGCGTAGGGCGGGACGGTGCGGAGTTGAGTGATGGTAGGGCTGTAGCCGAAGCCACGGACGATTGTGGGCAGGCTGTCGAGAAAGAAAGTGGTAAATGTGAGGTGATGGCTTCGAGTGAATGCGTGACGGAGCGACAGCTCACAAGAAGGCCATGCTGAAGAGGATGACGGCGTAGGAGATGTTGAGGATGACGCAGATGAATGCAAATGGATGCTTGAAGACGGAGAAGACTCTACCATAGGAGGAAGGGGAGAGAAAGACACAGGATCAGTTTAGTACGGATATGCAGACATACCGAACGCGAAAAGGCGCGAAATAAGAGAAAGAGCGACAAAGGCACTCACTCTGCCCAGCTGAAACGCCCATGCTCTTCACCAGCTCTAGTCGAGCTATCCATGACAGCCCGCAGTGCAGTCTTTTCACTCGAATTGAGCCACCATGATTGCTCAATGCTGGGAGTCATGAATGCAAAAGCAGCCAAAGCGACGAGGATCGTCAGGATGCCTTCGATGATGAAGATCCAGGCTGTGGCAGAGAAAGCACGACGGGGAGAGAAACGTCAACGGAAATGCTTCTTTTTAGGATTAGATGGGGAAGAGTTTTTGAGTGTATAAGTCGTAAGACGCACCCCAGCCTGCGTGCCCGAGGATGCCGTCCATGTGGATTAGAGCGGCCGCAAACAAGCCAGCCCAAGCGCCAGCGAGCGCTGTGGCGGAAAACAAGAGGGTGCATCTGGGATGGGCGAATTCAGACGACAGAGCAAATCAGCCTTGATCCAGCTAGTCCTTTGTAGAGTGGATTAATTGCGATGACGCACCGCATCTGATATTCCTCGATAGGGTAGAACTGGGCCAAGTAGAGGCAGAGCGAAGGGATGATGCCGCCTATACAGAAATACTCCACGTTAGTTCTGGTTAAATCCGCCGCACATAACGAAGCAGAAAAGAAATCGGACGCACCCTCTGTAATTGCCAACACCATCCTGCACGCAAACAGACCACCATAAGAAGTGATCAACCCTTGCAGGGCGGTGACGAGTCCGAAACAGAGCGCCAGGGCAGGCAACATTCGATGTGGTCCAAGACGCTTCATCAAGAGTGCAGCGGGATATTCGGCGAGAATGTAGGGTACGTAGAAGACTGTGAGGACCTGCATGTTTGAGGAGACGACAAGACAACGGTTGTTGAGAGAGATGGAGTGAGTGAGTGACCAGGGTTCTAAGGGGTGCCGGGGTACGACGTTGGGATGATGGAAGACTCACGATTGAGTACTGATGCGAGGACATGCCGATTTCTTTGCCGAGACCCGCAGCTTGGGCCTGATGAGTAGGAGTGTGTGCATCAGCAATCTTGAGGGTTTTGACTGCTTTGTGCTTTGATTTTGCCCACATTGCCGAGGTTGGCCTGCAGGATGATATTGTCAGGATGAGAGCACGTGAATGCTCAAAAGACATGTACACACCTTGTCCAGGAAGCTGCAGCGCCAACAAGCAGGAGCAGGACACGTCAAGGAGAAATGACGGATTGCGGATCGGAGTTACCAGTTGGGACATGTTTGGACCAAAGCGAGCCATGATCAGCATTCGTCCAAGTTCGCTCGCTCGCAGTGAACCAAGACTGTATGTGCAAACGCAGGACTCACGACATGAGGTAGAGCAGGACAGCGAATCCAGTGACGAATACGTCCATCTTGAATCGACCAGATCTGCGTGCCTTGTCGTCGATGTAGCCTGGCGGCGAGTGGTGGGTTCGAGCGTCCGAGTCGTCTGCATTTTTTTCGTCGAGCTTCGGACTAGGCGGGCGGGACATGGCTGGAGAGGATGCTGAGAGGATGCTGAGGGAATGTGAGCAGAGCAGAGCAGAGAGGCAGTCAGCGAGCCTTCTCAATGAAAGCGCTGTCCTGGCCGTGTCAGGTCGAGTCGAGCAGAAGGCGTCGGACACGCTGCGATCATGCTGCTCGTTGAAGGAACCGGCTACTGTGCGGCTCTTCGCGATGTGCACCGTTCGTCCAGCATTGCAGGCAGCCCCGAACAGGCCAAGGCGGGTAGCAGACAGCATTGGAGAGCACAAGAGAAGCAGCAGCTCGCTTCAAAGCTGCTCGTATTGCTCCGTCGCCTGCTCGGCGTCTCGGCTGCCGACGCGTACAGGGAGCCGCCACGACCGCGTCCTGGACCTCGTAAAACGCGGAAGCTGCGGAGAGGCCTGTCCTACTGGCCTACCGAGTTGGATGCCATCTTCTGTACTCCCTGTTACCTGAGTAGCGCCAGCAAATGCCCTCGCTGAGCCGCTGCGATGCGCCGAATGATTTCGCACTCCTCGATCATCCTCGACCCAAGGCATTGTCGCATTCGCATGACAGCACTGCAGACGCTCGTCCAACCAACATCGCAGAAGACATGCATACTCTGCTCTTACTCCGGCCTCGTCTCGGTCCGCGTCGTCATTCTGCGGACCCTCCTCCAGGCTACGTGTTGGCTCAGACTTGCCCGCTGAACTCAACGGACCCGTTTGACGAGAACTTGCAGTCCTTTGCAAAGCCGTTTCTCAAGCAGCAAGGCGATGGTGCAACGTCCGTGCCGAGACTGACTATTCCAGACTAGAATTAGCGTCGTGCGCCCAAAGGTTAACGCTGGCTCAGACACGACCGTGGTTCAGTTTACTTCGCGCCCGTCCAACGGCTTTGCAGCGAGGGGACTCGCTGAGAATCCCTTCGTAGCATGTTCGAGAATGTCAGACACTGGCCTCATTTCAGTTACCTATAAATTGAGACGCAAGTACCAGTCGCTCTTCTTCTTTCCTCTCACCATCACTTGGCTCCCTCTGTCCGCTCTTGTCTGCCAATCCCTCCTTCACATGGTTGAGAAACCCCAAGGTCCCCCACCTCCATTCGGCAGCCCGACACCAGCCAGCAAGCACGCATCGCCTCTGTCCGACATGTCTGCTGTACACAGCATCTCTACGAGCAAGTATGCTCAAGAGAAGCGAGTCCTCATGCAATTGATCGACGAGATTAGAGGCACTGGAGCTGCTCTCGAGGTTGAGTACGCTTCACCTTATCTGACAGTGTCATCACCTATCTTTGTTTGACTTGGTCCACTCTTTTGACAGTCTACCAACTATTATCGTCGCTGGCAACCAGTCAGTCGGCAAGTCCTCTGTAATCGAATCGGTTTCTCAGGTGCTGTCTGCCCATGCTTTGCATTATAGTATGCGATGTGTCGCGCGCCTGACGATTTTTTTGTGTTGATTGTGTCAGGTCAAGCTGCCGCGAGCATCGGGTACTTGCACTCGAGTTCCCATGGAGGTACGCCTTCACAATGCACCCGAAACCAGCAAGTGGGTATGCAGGGTAAAGCTTCGCAGGGAGGTGGACGATGCTGGCAACGTACGTTTCTGTGCCCTTCTCAGCTACTTTTTGGAGGACATAATTTTGACTGTTTCACCGTGTTACAACACCCCACAACTTCCTCGTCATATAGAGCCTGCTAGAGAAGGTCACCGAGGTGCCTTTTGGTAAAGACATCACCATACCTGACTATGTCGAATACGCTTTGAGACGAGCTCAGCTGGCCCTTCTCAACCCTAGCGTGCCGTCTGAGCGCTTTGTAGATTACAACATCCCGAAGGAAGAGAGCAAAGCCCTGCCCTTGGGCTCCACCAAGCAACTCTCGTTTAGCAAGAACACGGTCATCATCGACATCAGCGGACCAGGTCTCACCGACCTAACCCTGATCGACCTTCCCGGTATCATACAGAGCACCGGTCGCAACGAAGACGAGTCGAACATTGCTTTGGTCACAAACATGGTCAAGGAGTACATCAGCAAGGATGTGTTGATCCTCCTGGTCATCACCGCCAAAGGTAATGGGTTCGAGTGCGCATACAGCCTTGCATACAGCTCACAGGAATCTTTGCCTTGCAATTTGACAGATGACATCCAGAATCAGAGCGCAGTCAAACTCGCTCACGACGCTGATCCCGATGGTAAGAGAACGATCGGCGTTATCACCAAGATCGATACCGTTCAAGGAGTAGATAAGAAGACCTGGCAGCCCATCGTCGCCAACAAGAAGGAACCTCTGCTTCACGGCTATTTTACTCTAAGGCTGCCCAACGCTGATGAGCTCGAGGAGAAGATCAGCTTTAAGCAGGCAAGATCCCGAGAAGATGAATTTTTCGCTACTACTGCGCCTTGGAAAGATGAGAGTTCTTCTATAAAGAATAGATTTGGCACAGCCAATCTAACGAAGTACCTATCGGACCAGCTGATGGTGTACATCGAGGAGAAGTGGGTAGCTTCTCTATTTTTGAAAAGGTCACAGTCTGCTGATGATATCATGTTGGATGCCTGCAGGCTACCTGGCCTGGTTGAAAAGATCACCATCAGCCACTCTGCCGTTGAGTCTGAACTGGCAAATCTCCCTCCACCGCCGTCAGCCAACCCTGCGGCTGAGATGCTCGGACTCATCAACACCCTTGCTACGGTTGTCACGGCTTCTACAGATGGCGTCAATGGACACGAGAAATTGTGCCAAGACCTCAATCGGCAGTATAGCCTGCTGCGTGTGCGCATCAAGCAGACTGTCCCAAGGTTTACGCCGTTCACTAAGAAACAGCTTGAGTCAGAAGATAACAAAGAGCTCGCCAAGGTTGACCTAAGTGGCGCATCTGATGACGACTATGCAACGGATCCCATCGTCGACGCAAAGTCGTTGCTTCAACCAATCAAGAATTTGGATGATGTGCGCGATCACGTCAGAAAGTAAGCCAGCTGCGCTGCCAAATGAGACCTTAGAACTGATCTTACAACACTTCCACTCAAGGTCCATCACGCGAGAATTGCCCCGAAACGTCCCCTTTGCATCGAAAGTTGGGCTTATAGCGGGCTCGACTGGCAAGTGGGAATACATTGCAGTCGAGGCTTTTGAGGCCATCAAGCCCATTGTGGGTGCATTGCTAGATGCGTCGGTGCAGGCCATTTTCGGTCGATTCTCAGAAAGCTACCTCTGCCAGACCATCAGGTGCGGGCTCTCTTCCCAAGGTCCAGAAAATTGCTGACAACTCTTCGGACTTTAGGGGCCAAGTGGAAGAGCTGCTTAATCAACTTGCGGCCTCCACGCTCGAGCTTATCAAGGGTTATGTGAAAGTGGAATCGTTTCCCTTCACTCTCAATGCTCATTACTTGAAGCATCTCGAGACGGAATGATCGTTCGCCTCTCGGATCACAGGCAGAACAGGATGAAAGCAGGACAGCCTAAGCCAGAGGTGAAGGACGTCAACGACGCCTTGTCTGCCCTGGCAAAGATCGGCTTTGCAGGCCTGACTGGCGAGAAGCTCAAGAAACTCCTGGAGTCCGATGAGTATGCTGGAGAAATCGAAGTAATGGCCGAGGTTGGCGCCTACTTTCGAGTTGCGCACAAGGTTCGTAGCCGATGCAGGCTGTGGCTTAGCATGACTGACTAAGATAATACCGCAGAGAATCATTGATGTGATTCCAATGTACATTGATCACTACTATATCAGGGCAATCAGCGAGAAGATACAAGACACTCTGCTCAAGGAGCTCGATATTGTTAGCGAGGCCGGCCAGAAGCGCTGCGCAGCCTTCTTGGCCGACAATGAGAATACCGCGCTGCTGCGCGCCGACATGAAGCAGAAGCTGGTTAGACTCGAAGAAGCGCGAGATGCGATCAGGAAGTTTCACCTTGGTCGCATCCAGGTGTGAAGCGGAAGCTGGACTCGGAAGCAGTGCATTCGAAGCCCAATACGATCTGTCGTGTAAGTGACATGCGGAATGTGCGCTTGATCCCCAAAGACTACAGTCAGGCGAACTGTGGATTTTGAGGACCAAGGACACATTGCGCATGTCACTAAAACGTCGTGTGGCCGTATTGGTCTTGGGATGCCCTGACTACAGAAGAAAGACCGGCGAATTTCGGGTGACAATGAGGGCAGTCAGCTCAAGAAGTTTGATATTAAAGGCTAGGCTGTGGATCTGTGTGACAGAGATTGGGCGAGTTGAAATGCCATTCATGACTTGTGCTTGATGTCAGGTCGGCATTGCCATCGGTGGCGTGCAGCCAGTTGCTGAAAGAAGCAGCGCCTCGCTTCTTGCCTCCTTCGCACCCAGCGACGCTCAATGTCTGGCAGCATCTCCAACTATGGCGCTTCCACGAGCAGCAATAGACAGAGCAGCGAGCGCAGGCCTTCGACTGGGAGGCTTGGAAGCAGTTGGAATGGAAGAGACAAGGGCAAAGGCCGGGCACGCGACGTGGAAGGCGACAACGATGATGGCGAGGACAAGCGCAACAGCAACGGAGCTATAGAACATAATGAGGCCATGCGAGGCATATCGTTCTGCGTCCGCTTCACAGACGGCACGACCGAAGATCTCATTGATCTCTATGTCAACGACTCTGAGTCCATTCGAGAGGTCAAGCGACGGGTATGTCAGTCAGTATGGACGAACTTGCTCGCACAAGCTGACATCGTCTGGATATGTTCGTATTATTCGTAGATACGCATACTACGACCCTCATTGGCGACCAACAAGCTGCGCCTCATTTACACTGGTCGCATCCTGACAGATGGCGTCCGGCTCGTGTCATACATCGCCAGCTTGCTGAAGCGGCAAGACGAGCAGGAGCGGCGGACAGCGAGAGCCAACTTTGGAGATCTCATAGAAGGCGTCGTCAACCGTGCTGTCCAGTCTCTTGAGGATGGCGCCTCGCCTGATGGCCATAGCGATGGTGGCAACAACCATCAGCGCCAAGCGTCGATGAACCCCTACGAGGACAGTCCAGACAGCAAGACTTCGCCAACGGGTAGCAAGAGCAAAGGAAAGTCTCGAGAGAGAGACAGTCATGAGCCGCAGGATGTGACGAAAGGACGCAAGATATGGCTTCATTGTTCCGTTGGCGAGCCCGGCAGTCTGGAGGAGGAGAGTCAAGCTACGGAACAGTCGCAGCAGCAGGTAATGCTTCAAGTACTATAAACAGTATTCTATAGTTTGACTATGCTACTCCCTTGGACAGCCCGCCGCGAATGCGCCATTGACAGGCTTTGACAGGCTCCGCGAAGCTGGCTTCTCAGAAGATGAGATTGCAAACATCCGCGAGCAGTTCCACGTAGATGGCCCAAGCGATACAGTCGTTGCTGGAGGTGGGTTCTGGAACCGAGGCCAGTCTACTGTCCAGAGTGCTAATTAATTGCTTTGTGCCGTAGACCAAGACGAGCATGCACGTGCTTTGGAAGAGCAGTGGATGGACAACCTCGGCACTGGCGGAGCAGACCCATCGTCACGTACGTTTCAGTGCCATCTGAAAGTGCTAGTGATGTTACTGATGCAATTACTATGTCATAGCGGAAGCGGGCATGTACACAGTCCTTTTCAAAGGCGTCATCGCCGGCTTCTTCTTTCCTTTTCTCCCGCTCTTCTTCTTTCGTGCCGAAGAAGGTGAACCAGCTTTGTTCAGCAAGCGCATGCAGATGGCTATAGTTGCAGGACTGAGCATCAATCTGCTCTATGGGGCTCTTCGAGCGCTTTCTTGAACATTCATATCAGCAGACATTCCTTAGCACTAGCAGCTCCAAGTGTAGGGCGGAAGGACGTATTGACGACGTGCTTTTGATTGTTATCAGCAGACATTCCTTAGCACTAGCAGCTCCAAGTGTAGGGCGGAAGGACGTATTGACGACGTGCTTTTGATTGTTGTTGTATAGAACAGAACCCGGCATCGCCAAACGATCCATGATCAGCTGGCTCACCGTGGTAATACACCGCAGGACGTCAGACATAATAAGAAACCGCTTTCTAGATCTTGCCTTGGGTGTTTTTCTCGCAGATGTTAAGACCTGGTACCTAGTCGAGCTGCAGAACCTGCTCGTCTACTTCGTACAAGCGACCGCGAATACCCCAGACTCCCCAATTGGCTTTTGCCGCTACACGAGGGTCCGACTCCAAGATTTCCCACTTGTCACTTCTGAAGACATTCTCTCCCGGCGTCAAAATCCAATCAAATTCGCCTTTTGAGCCTTGTGCTTGCAGAGTGTCTAGCGCCAGCACGTCTCGCTCGACATCGGCGGGCGAGAAGCCTGTGCAGAAGAGTGGACATTTCGTGCTTAGGATTTGAGAGAGCGCTTGTGACCAGTTGGTAAGCGCTTGTGGTGTAGCTGGATCCGCCTCGTCCGGGAAGCCGAAACCTGGCGAGAAAGAGAAGAAGACATCGCTGCGTAGTGGTACACATTAGCTTGAGCAATCAGCATGACACCTAGCCCTCACGTACTTGTATGGATCGAAACCTCCGAAAGAGTCATGCACCTTCTCGTATGGCGCTTGTATGCTTGTCAGCGATAGCTGCTCACTGACATACGTCGTGTACGCGGGTACGCCGAATTTAGTGGTCTCCTTGGTATGCATTGCCTGGCCTTGATTCTTGTGCGCAAAGGAGACTTCAGGACCGATGAAGTAGATATGGAAGGCGACGTTTGTTTGAAAGAGATGCGTGAGTTGCTGCCAGACGTGTGGAGGGAGCGAGGATTCGGCACGAGCTCCTAGCACAAAAAGCCGTATTGGCTCTTGTGGCCTGCCTGAGATTGATGGCTTCGCTCC
Source organism: Cystobasidiaceae sp. HBUAS51001 (assembly GCA_003351005.1). Classification (NCBI taxonomy): domain Eukaryota; kingdom Fungi; phylum Basidiomycota; class Cystobasidiomycetes; order Cystobasidiales; family Cystobasidiaceae; species Cystobasidiaceae sp. HBUAS51001. The sequence goes on along the minus strand of KZ857234.1, from coordinate 24,458 downwards.
AAGCGGAGGGTGTAAAGATTGGCGAAGAGCTAAAGGTGAAGGTCTTTAGTGCCTCTGAACAATTGCTTGTGACGTGTGCTTTGTGCTCACCTGCCAGCGACCGCAGACCTTCCGGCGTCAATCGCTGATTCCGTAGATTATACAGCGAGTTCTCATGCAGGACGGTGCCGACAGTGATAGGGAAAGTGAGAAGCTTGGAGACATGTCTTCTGCTCCTATCACTATCTATTGAAGGAAACCCTCGCGTGTAGAAGAAGACGTCCCAATTTCCCATGCTAACAGCCTCTTCATACGGCTGCGGTCCAGGCAAATTAAATTCTCCCAGCTCTCGTCCGGATCTCAGATCATGCTCGTCTTCATTCACTTCACGCAACCGAGGCCAATATCTCCCGTGCTCTGTGTCTTGCTCCCATTCTGCGCGCGAGGCGTGCGTCGGCCATCCACAGCTGGGACATTCGTACTCGACGTGCTTCATTGAACCCCGCGATAACGAGACAGGGCAATATGCCTGTTCGCGTACTCGTTTCGCCTTCTCGCGCATCTCTGGAAAGGGTGATTGCGAGAGCTAGAAGGCGTGACACATGGTCAGCTTGTTCGTGGCCAAATTACCTGGCATTTGTGTGATGCAGCCATCGACTATGGTATCTGCACAGAGCGCTCACTGGATGGAAGAGGTCATCTTGCGATAAAGTAGGTCGCGTTGATGTGCTCTCCTTCTGCTTCTCCTTGCCGCCTCCAAAGCCAAAGAGCGTCCGCTTGCTCTGCTGTCCGGCGTACGAAGCAGTCCACGATAGCCGCCCTGCTGGCCATGCTCTGCGCATACCAGCACGTTTTGGCGTGAGATTTGCGAAGCCTCGTGCAGAGAGGGACTGCATGGCAGCTGCGACCTGAATATGGTTGGGCGAAAGACTCGTGATCTTCCAAGCCGTTGCAACCCATCCTCATCCACCCGATCGGATGAAGACGCTTGAATTGCTGCTTTGCTTTGCTCTGCATTGCTTGATGCTCTACAAACCCCTTCAAAATCCCCTAAATATTTACTCCACATAGCTGTCTACTTCTGCATTCAGCAGCGCCGCCACCTCTGGTCCCCTCGGTCTCGCGCTGACCTCAAACTTGGGCGGTGTGCACGGCAAGACACCCTCCCAGTCTTCATACTCTTTGCTCGGAAGCACACGCTCGCCTTTGTCATCTAAAGGCGCGACAAAGTCAAATGCCCAGAGCAGGGTTGCAATGTTAATGAAGAGCGTGCCTTCGGCAAGGTGCATTGCTGAACACTTGCGCCCGCCAAATCCCCACGAGGGCAGCTCGTTGCGCTTTGTAAAGCTTCCGTCGGATCGTAGATGTCGTTCGGGTTTGAAGAGGTCTGGCTCGGGGTACGCAGCTGGATCTTTGCTCATTGAGCTGGATGGAGGGCAGGTCGCATCATAAGCGCTGATCTTTCCAGACGACAATCATTGACAGCCACTCACTAGAGCGAAGGGAAGAAGCGGATGCCTTTCGGTATATGCATGTCCATGTATTCGTCCTCTTCAGTCGAAGTATGGCAGACGCCGATAGGACTGAGCGGTCTCCAGCGCTGAATCTCCAAAATCATAGCCCGAGTGTACGGGCAATGATCCTTGTCATCGAAAGTGGGCAGGCGCTCTCGGCCGACTAGTGCATCGATCTCTGCTTGCGCTCTGGCGCAGATTTCAGGATAATGCAACATTGTGAGAAAGAAGATGCGCAGGGTGATGTCGGGGAGCTGAGGGTGGACATGAATGTCAGCCTCCAAGTCTCACTCAGATCGCAAAGAGGTCGCAATGTCACTCACATCGCCGCCAGCTGTCAATAGATTTCCTGCAGCAAACGCCAACTCTGTCTCATCCAAGTCGTAACGCTTGCCGGCATCGGTCTGCAGCCATCTTGCCAAAAAGGAGTTGGGAGCTTTGCCAGTGGCCTGAAGCACGACAAGACTAGCTTCAGCCAAACCGCACAAGAAGAAATAACAGAATAAGATGCGATTACACTGACCATCTCTTGCCTGCAGTCTTCAACCAACCCTAGCCAGACCTTCTTATCGTCATCGTGATACTTCAGTCCCTTTGCTGTAAAGTCGGCTCCTGGGATCCACGAGGGCAGATGGCGCAAGGAAGGCCAGATCTGCAGCAGCGGCACAAGGGAAGGCTTTCCACGGGTTTGAGTGAGATTGATATGGTCCCAAAGCTGAGCGGGCGAGATGGTCCGCGTAGTGTGGGCAGTCATGCGCAATACAAGTGATCTTTGGGATCTAAATTGGCATTGAGATGAATCAGCTCTCAACAAGTCTCCAACGTATGCGGCGACGATGGCTGCAACGCACTGCTTGATTGCGTCGGTGTATTCTTTTGGCCGCTTGAGCATGTCTGCGGCAAATTTCCTAGCTTCTTCCGTCTGGATCGGCTGCATTGCTTTCCCGCCGACCGCACCGACATCCTCATTCAGCAGCTTTCGGCGCTTGGCGACTCTGTGAGCGTTGGAGCCAGAGGCAAAGGCAGTCAGCTCGTTGAGATATACCAATGCTTGTAGAAGCAAGCACTTACTCTTCTGGATTGTCGATATTCGCGAGAACCATGTTTTGCTCGACTATCTCCACATCAAAAACATTTCGAGGTCGGCCTGAGTAGATCTTTGGGCGTTTCTCCAGCAGGTCATTGGCGGCCTGGAGGGAGCTGCGGTGACATCGTTTCATCAGTCTTCACCAATCAAGCGTTTTACACGAGAAGAAACGGCTCACTTGACGATAATCGTTGTCTGGCCGAGAGTCGGCACGGATAGCAAATGTGCTGTGTGCCATCCAAGTCAGCATCAAGCTCTTCGATAGTCTGAAGACTCGGACAACCCACGAGCATTATATTCCTTAGACCACTGCTCGAAGCGTATCCACGGCTTCACAGACTGGTCGAGCATTTCCTTTGTCATGCCCAGGATCCACGTGCCTTTGGGGCCTGGCGGCAAGCGAGCATTCTTCCTCGAGCTGGCATAGAGGCGCAGCAGCAGTCTGGCGGACACTGCGACTGCGCCGAGAACGAGGGCCAGTTGCGTATAGGAGAGGTCAACGGCGAGCATGTTTGCCTGCTGTGGATGTCCTTCGTCGAGCTGCCAGCGGATCAAGAGCTGTGAGCTGTCAGCGTGGTCAGAAGCACACCTCAGATGCAGAGCGGTCCGAGTCGGCGTGCGTGAATGGCAGCAGTCGAAATAACGCGCTCGCTGTCCGTCACATGTGCGCCTTTGCTGCTTCATTGTTGGCCTTCGCCAACAAAAGGCACATGGCGCAAAAGAGAGAGACTGGAAGGCCCTCAATGGCGGTCATAGCACGCGGCAGAAGACGCAGCTTCTCTTCACTCAACCATCACTGCAGCACCATCATACACGCACATCGCCTTACTGTTCCTTCGCCGTCATGCTCGACATCACCTGCAGCACAACGCCACCGCTCGTCCAGGACATCCGCCACGTCCGGAGCTTTTTGGTTCCGCTCTGACCCAGGCTGTCAAAGACGCGCCTGCGTGGTGTTGCAAGCACTCAAGGACTGCTCAGGATGGATCACGGCGGCATGGATCATGGCGGCATGGGTCACGGTGGAATGGATCACGGAGGTTCCACAATGCAGTGTATGGGCAACATGGCGATGATCTGGAATGGTGGGCCACAGCGACAAGTGCAGCTATACAAGCAAGCTGACCCCATATGTGACATTCAAGCCGACTACAAAGACACCTGCATCGTTCACCCTGGTGCGTCTGGCTCAAGACAAACCTAGCACGCCCGTCGAAAGCTGACATACGAACCCTGCACGTGCAGCTCTTCACATACACAGCATCGGCACGCTCATCTTCTACTGCCTGCTCATCTTTGCGCTCAGCGTGCTCTACGAATATTGTCGCCTCTTGCCGGCTCAGCTGGACTACAGAATACGCTCGACCGGAGGTGTGGCGCTCAGAAGCCGCCGCAATAGTAACGACCATCGTGATGGCTCAAGAGACCCGTTACTCATCGAACGGGCTGTCACGCCTACAGATTGGAGGAGGTGAGCGCTTTCAATAAGTTGTATGATGATCATGGCATGCTGACTGACATCTGCTTTGCAGCCGAAGCCCGTACACATCGTCTCAACGGCTGCAAAAGGCGCTGCTGTACACGTACAATGTTGCCCTCGCCTTCTTCTTGATGTTGGTCATCATGACGTGGGCAGCTTTCCATTCTTATAATCTTACCAGAATGAAGCTGACGTCTATCATTGCTGCCTCAGCTACAATGCATATTTGATACTAGCAGTGATGAGGTGAGCCTGTTTTTGGGAATGAGACCGGTATGTCCATGCTCTGACTGACCAGCCGATTTGCATCGATGTTAACAGTGGAGCATTTCTCGGACATTTCCTGTTTCATACGCACGGTGAAGTCGAGACAGACAAAGGCATGGCCTGCCATTAGCCTTGAGCAGTATAGTAGTCACACGATGCCGTAGTAGAGCAGTGCAGTCGTGTAAATCACTTCAAACAGTAGTCACCGTTTTATTCAGATTTGGGTATTGCTTGCAATCGATGGCCCAAGCCGCCACACGCTTTCTTCGCAGAATGACCATGTCGGCGCTTTCCGCTTGCACAACGTGAACGCTGAACATGCTGTCCTGCCTCGGCGCTCGACGGTCTACCACAGCAGCTACCACAAGCGCAATGCCGATAATCTCCAAGCACGACAGCAAGTCTGTCGATGTGCTGCTGCTCGGTGCAGGTGGGGCTCGCTGGTGGCGGCGAGGATGACATGAAGTGAGCACCCAGCTGATGTTTCGCTTGACGTCCTTTGCGTATTCTAGGCTGGACGTCCACTTTCTTGATACCTCTGCTGAAGGAGAAGAAGCTCAGCTACGCCTTCACGACACGGGATGGCAAAGATGGATCCTTGAAGTTCACCTTCGACCCCACTGCTTCCGCACCTTCAGACGACTTCAAAAAACTACCGCAGGCCAAAGCTATCGTCATCGTGTTTCCAATATATGAAGCTGGTGGATCAAAGAAGCTGGTTACTTGGTACAGAGAAGCCCACCCGGACCTGCATAATACACCTATCCGATGGATTCAGCTTGGCTCTACTGGAATTTGGGATGTAGGTAGTTCATTTATCGCGCCTGAAAGAAAGCTCGGCTCCAGGATGCTGATATGTTTGTCGCAGGGCGGACCAACGCTTGCCGAAAATGAGAAGAGCCAGTCGCCATATTACGTAGATCGACATACGCCAGTCAACCCAGCCAACGCCAGGGCAAATGCAGAGAAAGAGCTTCTGTGGCTCCACTCATCCGAATACAATCTTGTTGCAATCCTGAATCTTTGCGGTCTGTACGGAGGAACACGGTCAATACGCCGATATGTAGGAAGGATCGCTGGCACGAAGGAACAGCTAAGCCAGAAAGGCTCCATTCACATGATTCATGGGATCGATGTTGCAAGAGCAATACTTGCGACTGCCCAAGGCGGAAAAGAGGTCTTTGGCGAGCGATGGTTGCTGACCGGTGAGTTCACCCGAATTTCATATATAGGGCAGATTTTGACCAAGCTCTGCGCTTTCAGATCTTCGAACCTACGACTGGTGGGACCTAGCTAGCAAATGGGGCATAGCAGGTGAAGAAGGGCGCGGGAAGCCGATGGAAGGACCACAGGCAGGCTGGGTGCTGGAACTTATGGCTGAGCATGGTGTGCGGAGCTTGCCGCGCTCTCCAGAGCAGATGGGCAAAGGCCTCGACTCGCGCGAATTTTGGCAGGCTGCGCAAATACAACCCATCATGGGTGGCCAGCTGGATTGAGTTGTTGCTGGTTGTCAGCTCGCCAAGTACGTTGGTTCAGGGCTTGACATTGCGTACAGATTCAATGACTGCCTTGCTATGCTACAAATTATGCGTGGGAACATTACAGCTTGGCGCATCTCGCTTTCTATTGCCTGCGCATGACGAATCATGCACGACATGAGCACGTTTTTTGGGTGTGGCGAGCGGAAGCTATCGCTGGGTCCTGCTGGTAGTTGGCGCGCGGCCGCCGCCGAATCTACTGCTGTAGTCTAATGGACTTGACCTCGCTGACATCGTCGCTGTCCGCACGAAAGGATCATCATGCGCCACCAGCGCACTCCCTGATGATGGCATAGAAAGGGGGAACGGCCTTCTGTCCGAGGCTCGCTGCCTGACTGGACTAAACGGATTCCGCTGAATGAAGGGAACTGGCATCCGCTCGAAGCCTTCAGACCCAGCGAACGGGTCCATCTCGGCAGCGTTGAGCGTTGTTGCCGACATGCGGCGCCGATGAGGACCACGAAGCGGCAGCCGGGTTTGCATAGGGCCATAGCTGGTCTGCAGAGGGGAGACCGGCGGCGGCATTGTCCCAAACAGTGGTGCTGGCGTAGAAGGGAACACATGGCTATTTTGTGCTGTGCGGTACGATGGTTCGTAGCCTCCGAGTGCTGCCGAAGGTAGCGAGTTGAAGGGTGGCAACGGAGGGAGAATTGTTCGCCTACTTTCCATTACGGGGGAGGGCGACCGGGACGAGCCTGGCGAGTCGTCGTATGAGGTGAGCGACCCCATCCGCTGCTGTACAGGGCGGCCCCGGGGCCGCCTGAATGGGTAGGAAGCCGGACCGGGCTTTTCTATCTGGCCCGTACGCGCTGCAGGACCTACGGAGCAATATATCAGCGAATCAAAATTTGCAGGAAGCAGGTGCTCTTGCTTGCCTGGCTCTGCATGCTCTGGATACACCAAGAGCGCCTTCAAGTCCGAGCTTGGGTTGGGCAAGTAAGCCAGTTTCGTCTTATAGGTCAGAAGTGGTCGAGAGGAGTTGAGCAACATCTCATTATCGAAGAAAATGCTCTTTTGCTGGTCCTCATCTCGGATCCAGCCAGACCGGCCATTATAGCTGCCCAGAAATCCAGTCAGCCTGCCGTCTCCTTTGAGAAGGCTCGCCAATATCGCACACCCTACCTGTCGAGGGTGCCATGAGGCAGTCTGGCATAGTCGACGCCTATATTGGCAGCCTGCGCGCCTGGTCTTGTTTCGAATGTCACCGGCAGGCGCGGTGAGAGGTAAGGCAATGATTCCGGATAGACCTTTGACAAGCAGGCAATGCATCAGCCACCAAGCGCTACTGCTATCCCATGCTCGACTGAGCTTACTTGGCTATCAGCACGGAACCGAAACCCAGCGAGCGGGAACAGCTCTTCTGTGTCGATCTGCTTATGCGCGTGACTTTGCTTCAGACTGTTTGCTGAAGAGTGTAGAACTTACTGGCGAGACGCAGCCGTGGAGAGAGCCGCCTGGGCTGCGTTCCAGCTCGGGAACTTCACCTCTACGAACTGTAGGGGAGGAAGCAGTAGCCTCGGATCGCCACATTGTGTATGCGGATCCGGCAGGCAAATAGCGAGAGCTCTGGGAAGAAGCCGTCGAAGAGGATGTGATAGTGGTAGGGAAGCAGAATTTCTCGCCAGTGGCAGCCTTGTAATATAGTCGGTTGTCAACCTCATTCAGGGCAAGATGTACCTGAGAAGGGAAGATGACAAGGGCAAGCCATCCAGATTGACAGAGGCGAGATGCGAATGTCCAGGGAAAAGAGCTGTCTGACAAGTCGCTCGCTCGTAGTGTTCGTGATGCAAGGGCAGCTTGACAGACTAGACACGTCCGTGACGTCTGAGTGCGCGTTCTTTTGCGGTGCTTCACCCCTCCATTGAGCGTTTCGGAGCGCTTGTCCTGGACGAGGCCCTCCTCCAAGCGAGATTTGGATGACAGAGAAAGAGCTCGAGAGCCAATCAGCCACGCTGCGCTTCTTGACAGCCCAGAGATGACTCTCGAAAACCTGTCCAGGTTGTACGTCACGTCAGTCATCTCCGAGAAGGCCGTTATACTTGTACACCAACCTGTCAGAACTTTCCAAGCAGGACGCGTTTCACCAGCCGGGGCTGGGCCGATCAGGCGCGCACGATAGACATTTTGCGCGTATGTCCACCGCGATGCCGGGTCTTCAACTTGATTGGTGCTTCAACCTTGGCACAACAAACGTCTTTAGCAGTGTATGGCTGCAAGTTGAGTGAGATTCTGCGAAACGAGACATGGATGCTTACCAAGTCACGTGATTCAGCCCTTTCTTACGCGACTGGTATTTGGCCCAGCGAAATACTTTTTGGTCCTGAACGCGAAATCACGCGCTTGGTCCTGAACGCCTAATCACGCGCGAGTATTGAGGTGCCCACGAGCAATGTGCATGCAGCGGTTTCGAGGTGTGCCAGTCGCCAGTGACAAGCGAAGTGCACGCGAGGCCAGAGGAGAAGTGAGAAGAGCAGCAGTAGTGAGGTCGGACCGACTCGAGTCTGTATAAGCGTGCGCGAAGAAAGGATCAATGGCAGGGCGGAACGGTGCCCTAGAGTCGGCTTCTTAGCCTAGACTTGGTCAGCAGCAGAGAAAGGAGCTCCGCTTCGCACTTCGCAAATTCTTTGTTGGGAAAGTGTAGCTCAAAGGACTGAAGAGAAGGGCGAGCATTTAGTCCAGACAATGTCTGCAGGGATGTGCCGTGTGGCCGCCCAGCACAAGCCTGAGTCCTCAGCCTGACCTAGGAGATACATTCTAGCTCGGCGAGGGCTGCAAGTGCAAACAATTGGCACGTACAGCTCGGAATCAGCATCCAATGAGAAAATGCAAGATCACGCGCTCACCAATATTTGACCACCTTGAAGCAGAGCCGGCTGAAGGTCGAGGTGACGACCAGGGGTTCCCCCGCTGTCGACACAGCGTCAAATGCAAAGCGGTCGGCCATGCATCGGCTTTGTGGACAGCTTGGAATCAGCACTATTTTGTGCGGTGTCCCAGTCACCGGCGACCGTGGCAGTCGCGATGGCAGGCTTCGTTTGTAAGTTTGGCATGGACAGCGCGGCCCTCTTTGACCAGGGTCACTACTAGCGAGGCGATGGTCCGTTTTGGAGCAGCCCCAGCGGCACAAGAGTTGCAGGGCCACGGTCTATCTGATGGTGGATGCAGAGAAGATCTCACAGCGGTCGCGAACAACTTGGAGCTGGTTCTGTAGGGCTCGGTTGTCGGACTCTGCGGTGCGAGTCAATGTCTTTCTGCGACATGCGCCAGTGTGTCGTCGACTGCCTGGACTTCTGGCACTGCCGGTTGCAGTCTGCTTGCATCGCGGTGACAGCCTTGAAGAAGACTGCAGGTTGGCCACAAAAGCGGCAGACCACGCACCGCGTCCGTCTCCTGGAACAGGCTGAATAATATTATTGGTCCCGCTGAACCAGCTCCGAGCCTCAGGGCGCAATGTTGACGCGACGGGCAAGCATTCCTGACATCTTGGCCGGCGCGAAGACGCGTCAGTGGCAGGCATTCGGACACCCTACCTGTATCATGTGTCAGCGCAGCCTAGGCTAGGAGGGCAGCAGCAACGCGTCGATTTTTCAGCCAAGCCAAACGACAACATCAACTCGCCAGGAGGAGAGACTGACCGCTCGCAGCGGCGCCGGCTCAGACAGACGTCTATCACAGTACTTCTTTGCACAGATGGAAAAGTCGAAAGAGGCAGAGCGCAAGCTTCTCAACCAAGCATGCAGCCCGGACCGAATCTCCCTTGCTCGGTGAGTTCGAGAGAACGGTGTATACGCGTCGAGCGAGGAAGATCGACCAGTCCCAACTCTGATACCACAGTCATGGTTCAACTACCAGAAGCGACGATGGCATTAACAGCTCATACAACGGCTCAGAGAGGGATTTCAGCCCCGACACCTCGGCTGATAGCCTCCTCCTCGCTTCTGCCGCCTGGTTCGACAAGCGCGAAACACACGGACATCACGGGCTATGGAACGTGGCCTCAGCCTGCAAGCGACGCGTAACTCAACACCGTTTGAGCTTATCTATACTCTTGCTTCTGCTAATTGTCGCAGCTGTGGGTGTTTCTCGAATAAGAGGTATTCCAGTACCTTGGGAAGACATGTCGCTGATCTTCGCGTGTCGCTGCCGACCACGTGCTTTCGTCCGCAGACGTCGACACTTTGCTCGCCTTCCTTGTCCGACACTTTCGATGCAGTCAAGAATCTGGATGCAAGCACGCTAGTACCTGGCAGGTCGTCACAGACAGAAGCCCGCAACTCCACCAAGACCTGCAATGATCCTTGGGCTAGGCCAGGCTGTGAGCTTTTCCAAGAGCACGCTGCATCTTCTAACATTGAAGCTGACCGAAGACAACCTATCCTTCCTTCACAATGCACTCGCTTTGCACAGACATCTGGTACGGCAAGGAAGACCATGACGTTCGATGGGTGCCGTACTCGTACATGAACACACCCATTGCAGACCCAGACTACGCCCATAATTACAATCCCGAGGATTCCACTTACCCAAATGCGCCGAATGAGTTGGATGGACAAGTGCTCGCAAGACTACCGATGGAGTACAGCAAGGCGTTCCAATCACAGAATACCCGTAAGACGGACAACAGACTCGAATTCATGCGGAATAAACATATCATGCTCCTCGGTAGCTCGTGAGTTCTTGCGCCGCCCCCGTTTTTGCCATGTGATAATCTCTGAGTCATTCACGTGCTACACCATGACACAGACTCGACCAGAACTTTGTCAGAAGCTTCTGCGCAACGCACGAACACGAGCATCCGGGCAAGAACCCATGGGTAACGCCCAACGAACACATCAATTATTGTAAATTCCCAGATTACAACTTCACTCTATCCGCTGTCCGACACTTTGGAATGCATCAAAGCCCCTGGTTTTCCAAAGAAAAATACCCCAAGGAAACTCTGCTTTTTGAAGAACGAATAGAAGCAGCGATTGGGCCACTTGCGGACAGATTGGGACAGCCTGACTTACTTGTCTTCACTACTGGACTTTGGGGTGGGTTTCACAGCCTTTTACAATTGCAGGATTGGGAGAGCTAGGCCCCACGACCATCAGATCAATGGCTGATTTCTTGCATACCAGACTTCAAGTACCTTCACCTACTTCGTCAGATGCACGATCCTAATTCTTCTGCATGGGTTCACGAGCATCTTAGCCCGCAACGAGCCGCGTGGATGCTTTCTCGCATCACGCAAGCTGTCGCGTGAGTCTTAAGTATCGCCTACTTGCTGCACTGGTGGAGATTAAAATCAGAAAGTCTGATGTGTTCTGAGACCTCTTGCTCCCGCATTTTTATCCTGCCAGATCATTACGAAAACGCTTCCCGGACACTTTCTTGCTATATAGGACCACGACTCGTCTGAATGCAGTCCGAGGGACAGACGACGAAGAGATGGTCTCGATTTTTCAGCTCAATGAAGGCGCACGTGCTGTGATGAGGTCTCTGGGCGTTCCAATCTTGAATTGTGAGTCACCTTGTCTATTTCTGAATGACCAAATCTGCCACAGAGTTCTGATGCAACCGAATTGGGAACTCGTTGCGTCTTTGTTTTGAACAGGGGCCGACCTTGTTCAAGGCAACCACGAATACAGGGATCACATGCACTTCAAAGATGAATGTGAGTCTGCTGACGCACGAACCCACCCCTCAATGCAACTCGCTGAACAAGAGCTTCCCCTTTAAGCCCGCCCGAATTGGCTCTACTCCGAAATGCTGCTACAACACTTGCAGCAGCTGTCCGATACAGAGCAAGACACTTCATGCTGGCTGGAAAGTCGTTGATCTGCACAAAGATCAGCGAGCCGTGGTCGCACCGCGGGCAATTTGTCTATCTAATCAGGCCGTGGATGTATGGCCGGCCAATACAGGGAACCCCCCTCCTCAGCCGGAGCGACCATTGTCCTAGGAGCCGTGAGCCAGTCTTGAAGCAGAGAGGTAGAGTCTCTGGCGTGGTGTACTGTACGTTTGTGGCTTCCAGCTTCCTCATCCAGTAGAAGAGACCGTGGATGGCGAGGCGGCGCCGGGGTAGAATGTGGAATCACGGTCAGTGTGAGCTATTGCACGTGTTGTAATGGAGTCACGTACAAGAATGAGGAGTGCTGGTCCAGAGAAGAGCCTGCTCAACTCGCGTACGCTGGCCCTTTGCTGCTTCCAGGCGTGTCGATCACCTCCTGTAGAACTTGTACGCGGGACTTATTAGCTTACAGTTGTCTGTACGCACGCAGAGTCAGTGCAGCGAGTGGCAGTGGTGCTGAGAGTCTACGTCTGCGTGGCATGCCCAGCGCTGAATCCGCTTCACATCGTCATCCACGAAACCGGTGGCAACATGCGTCTTGCAGCGAGCTTCGCGCTTCGACGCAATTCAAAGCAGCACCAGACCGACATCTTAGCGAAGAGCGCTGCGACGCATGGCACGCGCATGCACCTGACTACACGCTCAGAGACACTCCAGTCTGCTCCGTTTGTTTCAACACGCTCCTTCGGCCGCCAGCACTTTCGTTTGGCCCAAAATGCACGGCAACAGCGCGACGAAGCGGCGCGCCGTACAGCTTGAGCAACGACAGCAGCACTCTTGGGATGACAACAACAACGACGATGATTGGATCGAATGGCTATCGCCCACGCAGCAAACCTGGCGGATGTGCGAGACTATCCCGCTCTCCTGGGTCGGTGGACAGGCGCCGTACACGCTCACGGCGGTCTACAACGATACTGGTAGCTCAAATCTCCCGCTCGTTGCGTGGGAGATTATCGACACAGTCACCGAGAAGAACGCCAATGGAACGATGTGGACTGGTCAGTCGTCGCTTTGCGCCTTCTTCTCCAGTCTTCTTGGCTTGCCAGCTAGCGACCATAGCTGACACATGCTTTTCTTCTCACTCTGGATATAACAACCACCTCCACTCGGCACCATATTTACATACGGCTGTCCTGCTCTGTCTTTTGCCAACTTGTCCTCGACACAGCCGAAATACCTGGACCTGCGACCGTCAACTTGACGATATCGTTTACATCAGATAGCGGGAGCGTGTACATTTCACCGCCTATGCAGCTCACAATCCTAGACGCGTACGCTCTTGGCTTGACGAGCTGCTCGATCTCAGACGATTTCTTGCAAGCGCAAGCCATGGCATACAGCGGTGACTCTGGGCTCAGAATCAGCGGCGGCAACGCGTCCTCTTCTTCCACAAGCAGCAGTAGCTCGAGCCCATCAAATGAGACGTACAACAATCACAATAACGGACCGCCGAAAGCTGCTATCAAAGGCCTCGCGAGCATGATCGCCCTGCTTGGAATAGCACTGTTGATACTTGGCTTTTTCTACTACCGCCTGCACCGGCGGATGAAGCGATTGCAAAAGGGACAGTCAACCGTTGGCAATTGGATGAACCATGAGCGACCGTATGCAACTCATGGCGACGGCGAAAAGGGTGACCTCATCAGCAGCAGCAGAAGTCGACGCGACACGTCGTCGAGCCACGCGTCCAGCTCGTCTGTCGACATGACCAAGGCAAATTCCCTATTCACAATGAGCACGCGAATGAACGCCAACGCGCCTGACGACCGGTCACGTGATCGCAGAGGGAACAGGTTCAGTTTTGCCAGCACTGCAGAAGACCCTTTCGCAGGCAGTGAGATGCTGCAACCTACAGCAAGTCGGCACTCGCAAGCATCGACTGCGGCGTCCGAGGCGCCGACAATAACCTCCAATGCGACTGAGACATCCGGCAGGCTTTCAACCAATGCGCCGTCGACTGTCGGAGGCTATTCGTTCATCAGCGATGAGCACTATACGCGTCAGAAAGCGAGCACTATCTCGCCTAGTGGTACATATGATGCTTCCAACAGCAAGTCTGCAAGCGCAAGGGACTTTTTGAGGCCGTGATGCTTCCTCTGGCAGGACACTTTTCGCATTATTCCATGGACGTCACATATTCAATCCGCATCTGCTACAGTCCTGTACAGGTTATTTACCCTCGAGAGTCGAAGCACCCGGACCGCAAGCATGCGCGATACTCACACAGTCGCCTAGCAGCCTTGTGATATCTTTTCACATTTCGCATTCATGCCCTGGCTATTCAAGTCTAGGCGCAGGGCATGAGATCCGCTGTGACGCTCGACAGTAGCCTGTGCAGGCTTCAACTTACGAAGTAGCATACTCCTACCTTGCTGGATCCATCTGTGCCCTCACCAAAGCGCCATATCATACCCGCAAGGTGCATACTCGCGGCCTCTGCTCGGCCGCATCGGCGTTTTTACCAGCCCGATCACGTGATTCCGGATCAGGCAGCTCAATAAGCCATCAATGGCAGCAACATAGCGAGGACACGATGTACAGACACACTCACTAGCTAGAAGGCCTAAGAATACATAGCCCGCCTGGCGTGTCATTATCCTGCTGTATCATACTGTAGCGTGCTCCCGTGTCTGCCTTGAACGTTTGAACGGTGGCAAAATCCGCGTGCCTTGACCCTTCTCTGCATTCCTGCAGCTTACCGAGTGCAACACACAGCCAGCCAGCCAGCCAGCCAGCCAGCCAGCGCAGAGACCGCAAGGGCAGCTCACCTCTTGACTCCTGTGTGCTGCACAGCTCGGTCTCGCTCACTTACTGCCTGCAGTCTGGGCATCGGTCGCCCAAGGAAAATCGCCCTGGTCGAGCCAGCTGCGTGCAGTGCGGCCACCGCGAGCAACAATGGACATGAACACGAACAAGCCTCACCACAAGCGCGCATTGCAACACAGACAGCTCGGCCCCGACGAGTTCATCACCTGGAACAGTACGCTGGGCGAGTCCTACGACCTGTGTGCCACCGTGCCCTTCTCGTGGACGACCGGCGGGCGCGACAATGCTCCGTACGCTGTCAATGCAAGCTTCCTCCCCAATGCAGGCCCGCCGTGGGTGTCCTGGCAACTGTTCACGGATCTTAGCACCAACTATGTTGACTGGAGAGGTGCGTCGCTGCTCCTGCTCCGGCTGTGCTCGTCTGGCAGATCCTGACTGTGCCGCCTTCCGCTTCTGCACTGACCTGCCGGTCCAAACTCACCTCTTACCAAATCGCACAATTCTCCTTATTCGTATGCTCGATTCCATTCGATATTATCAGCCGAACTGCCAGGACCAGGCCAGCTGCGAGTCAGCGTCGCCGCAACAACCTACAGTCCCAACGAATACGTAAGGTTCATAAGCGAAACCTTGCAGCTCGCAATCTCGAATCAAACTGCTGCCGGCCAGCAAGGCAGGTGCACACAGTCCACTGCCTACGATACGGCAGCACAACTCGCAAGAGACTATGTAGCAAATCCGATGTCGACCGAAACGCAGTGGGTTTATGACACGGTCGACAGTGAGCAACTCAAACGCATCGCACAGGGAGCCGCAGGCGCTGCTGGCGTGCTTGCTATCGCTCTCATCGCAATGTCCTTCTTCTACTACCGCTTGAATAGGCGTATGAAGCGCCTGCAGCGCAATCAGGCCAGTCTGGGTCGGTGGGTGGACAATCATAGCTCGGGTAGCGGCAAGGTCAGGCAAGACGATGCAAGCAATGACAGTCGGGAAAGCAAGGAACCGCAACCTAGCTCGCCTACGCTCGTCAATTCTGCATCTACAAGGTTCAAGCTCCTTCCTTTCCTCTCTCGTATCTCTACGAACCGTAGCACCTCACACACCAATACAAACTCAGATCATTCGCACCCGTGGAGCCGGCCCGTAAGCAGTATCAGCCAGAGCCCCTCCACAGCATCGGCATCGCCGTCCTCTGGCAATCCATTCGCAGACCACGAAATCTTGGCGCTAGAAAGCCGTAGTGCAAGTCGAGCCTCGCACGCGGAGACAGTCACTTCAGAAGCGTACACTGCAACTTCTGAACGCCTTTCATCCATTGCGCCTTCGACCGTAGGCCCGTATTCCTTCGCCAGCGACGAGCACTATTCACGCCAGAAAGCAAGCACAATCTCGCCGGTAAATGCTGGAGGTTCGAGTGGACAAAGGCCAAATGCCTCCTTACCCAAGTCATAGAATGCAGATTACTGTCGGCGCAAAATAGGCTGCTTCCATCTAGTACATATTACAACAACCGGACGCGACTGATCAGCGGCACGCAGTACAAATTGCCATGCAAGCTTCCGAGCCCAAGCACTTCACAGGCCATAAATATTCGTCAGTACCCTTGAAGTCGTTGTGATGGAGTCATTGCTAGTCGTTATAGACGTATCATGAGGATCAAAGTGGAGGTAGTATGCTGGACGGAGTCCAACCTGTATGCAGCCAGACGTATCGTTGTGAAATAGTGCAGGTCCAGAAGACTAGGCCGACATGGCCCTGTAGCAATATGCATCAGTAAATCTGCATGTGGCCGAGTAATAAACGAAGACTAACTTGGCCAGCGCTGATGTTCTAAAGTCCCAGTTCTTGTTGAGCGTAAGAAACTTGTGACACAGCAATCGCGAAGCCGTTGGCCGACGATCTGCCTCGCCGTGGAAGCACTCTTTCAAGAAATGACTGGCTTGATTCGTGAGATGTACGTCCTTTGGGACAGGTGGAGCAAGACGCTCTGCACCGAGCTATGTGAACATCAAAAGCAATGATCAGTACGCGTGCAAGACCGGATGAGCTTGTCCGTCTCACTTTGAACATGGCTTGGATCGCTTCTTCGGAGTCCCATGGACGACGACCGGCAAACATCTCAAGAACGACACAGCCCAGCCTGTATAAAAAAGATCAGGATATGTGAAGACATTCACATCACGATCGACTCACGACCAAATATCAATTTTGGCGCTGTAGCCTTTCCGCTGATTATGCACGACTTCAGGCGCCATCCAAAAGATGGAGCCTTGCATTGACATGTTGCTATTGTTGTTGTAAATGTCATTGCTGCGCTTGCTGATGCCAAAGTCGCTGATCTTGATTGTACCATCCATTTTGACGAGGATATTATCGGCTTTCAAGTCACGATGAAGGATACCCCTGGCGTGCAGATACTCCAGGCCTTCAAGGATCTGAGTTGTGAAAAATTGGATGACTTCTTCCTGGAATTTTCCATGCTTGCGCAAACAGCGGCCCACGCTACCACCTGGAACGTATTCGAGCAGAATAGACAAGTGAGCCGGCGTTTCCTCGAAACCAAGATAGGACACGATCTTTTCGTGCTCGAGGTCTTTAAGCAGCTCCATCTCAGACTTTAACGCTTCGATCACGCTCAATTGTCGATTGTCTTCCTTATCGCTTGCTGTTCGAGGCAGCTCAACTTGCTTGACGGCAATCATTTCGCCGTTTGTTACATTGAAGCCAATGTAGACGTGTCCGTATGTGCCCTTGCCGATGAGCTCACCCTTTACCCATTTGATCGGCGCGACTGCACAAGCGAAGACCTTAGCATACTGTTCCGAATCGAAAACCTTTCACACTTACGCTCATCCCGATCTGAGCTTTCGGTCCGTGCAGAGTGCAGCAAGTCTGCCTCCGCCGCGGTCACTTCTTCAATTTTGCGACCCCAGACCTTGGTGCTCTTGCGGCGTGCAAGCTTGCTATCCTCTTTGGTGGTCGGACTCATTGCAGCAGCCTTGGTCAAGGTCTCCTCGCGCCTCATTCGCAGCTTACGGTCTTGAGCTACCATGCGCATGCTCTTTCTGTTCTGATTGAACTTGCGCATATTATCCGACTCTTGGTCTTTCTCCTTGTCTCTGTCTTTATCTTTGTGCTTGTGATGTTCTTTCTCTTTACGCGGGTGAAGCACCTCTGGCTCCTTGGTTATCGGTCCGATGGTCGAAGCATCGGTGTCGGTATCTGTGGTTGGTTTAGCTTGTGTAGGAGACGCAAATGATGTCATTTCGTGTGCTGGAGACGAGACACCAGAGTTAGTGGCAGAGACGCCGGCATCGATGATAGGCTTGTCGAGATCGTGGCCTGGGAAGAACTCCTCCAGATTCTCATAGACTTGCTCCACAGGCGGTCGATACGCCCAGGCATTTGTACTGAACGACAAGCGACGAGAGACACTAGTACTCTCCTCATCCTCCACGGTAGTAGGCGGAGGATCTCGCTGTGACGCAGACGCAGCTGATGATGATGCGTCTTCGGCCGCGGAATCTTTGGCCGGCTGACGGTGTCGGCGCGAGGCTGAGCGGGGAGAAGCCGACTTTTTCGAGTCCGATCCAAAAGTTCGAGAAATGCTAGAGTTGGCAGTATCTGGTCGGCCGCTGCCGCTTCCGGCCACCGAAGCTGATGGTTGGGAAGCATCTTTGGTTAGAGGTGTGCCATTTTGAGCGAGCTTGTCTGTCTGCAGGCGTAGTGAAGGCTTTTCCAGTCTTGGAGAAACATAAACACCCTCTGCGAAACCAGCAGGCGGTAGTGAAATGCTGTCCGGGGCCTGCGCGCGGGTTTTGCTGGAATCGCCGACTGTGTCGTGGCTCCCGGTGCGCGGATCTGAAGGTGTATCATCTTTCGGTTTGGTCGGTTTCATTTGCACTGCCCATGTCATGACCTCATCATCGTCGTCCTCGTCCGGATCGTACGACACCGCTGGCGCCGGAACCGCAAACTTTGCAGATACTGAGCCAGAAGCGTTAGCGGGCGGAGATGCGCTCTGTGCTGCTTTGGTGGATGCTTGGCTGACTGAAACATTCTTGAGCGTCGTCTTACCCAAGGTACTGCTTTCTTCATCGCTCTTCTCCGCAGAAAGCCGTTTTGCCGCTTTGCCAAGCGTGTCTACGTCTCTACCTTGATCGTGCATATGAATAAGCATGTCTGCCCATTCTGAAGCTTTCATAGTATCGGTCGCTTCCTCGATCGTATCAAGGTATAAACCTTGCTTGCTAGACGACACAGGTCGCGACGAATACTGCTGCTGAGGCTTGTCAGAGTCATCGATGGTAGCAGCATCAATAGACTCTCGCAGCATCTCCACCCCTTCATAGACGCTGTCTTGGTCGACCACGTGCGGCACTGCGGGCTCCCTCGATAGCGGATGCGACGGCGAGTGCTCCTGCGGTTGCAACCTTTTACTTCTGTCTTGAGCTTTGTCAGAAGCAGGGGTTGACAATTCATTGGTACTGCCCGAGGAGTAGCTGTGCGGCCGGTGCTGGTCACGTTCAAGCGTGTGGCCGTCTGACGAAGTCGACGGACGGCTGGACGCTGGTGACCGCGGGCGTTCGACAGATGCCTCTGAGGAAGGCCTTGCCGAATGCACCTCGAAGTACTGCTGCCGATGTGTTGAAGGTGACACAGCACGACGGCCAGAGTCTCCGACAGCGCGGTCATCATACTCGTAACGCCCATAGGTACCCTGTGGCGCCGATTCTGCACTCTGCAACGGCGGAGAAGCGGTAAAGGAATTTGCACCGACAAATTGCGGTTGCGAATGCGACAGCTGCGGAGGGTGAGTAGAGCGACTGTGAACTTCCTGCGCCGTGTACATGGGTCTCTCCTCGTAAGATTGCGCACGAATAGCTGGACTGTGTCGCCCATAAGCTGGTGCCCCATGTTCAAGAGCCGTATGCGCATGTCGAGGCGCCGGCACATTATTGGGATGTCCAGGGCCGCGATGACTAACTGGCTGGGGAATATGGCTGTGGAGCACTTCTTGCAACGTTTCTCCAGGATGCAGAGGTATCCGCTGAGGGCCTGACACCATGTTCGTGGTGACCTGCGGCGGTCGCTGCAGCTGCTCAAAAGACGGTCTTCTCGTTGCAAAAGAAGCAGCTTGTGGTTGTGGCTGAGGCTGCTGTTGGCGAGGAGCACCTGCAAGGGCATTGGACGGCGCGCCTCTGCTTGTTCCAGCATTGTAAGAGGCAGGATGTTGCGGTGGAGGTAAGCGTTGCACAGCTGGAGGGTAGGAAGGAATGCGGGGGCTGATGTTCGTAGGCGGTTTTCTTGCCTGGGGATGCGTAGGCGGGGCTGAAAATTGGCTGAGCTGCGCAGTACGGGGTGAGATTATCTGCGACATTGGTCGAGCGGTATCGGACATTGCTGGTCGCATTGCGGGTGCATATCTCGGGTCTTCGAAATATTGCTGGCGCTGAGAGGGCGGCTGCGGGAATTCGGTCGTGTAAGGTGCCGGCGTGCTGGCTGGAGAGGGTGCCACGCGGCTTCTTGGAGGAGGCTGCTGATTCACCCCACGGGCCGGCAGTGATGGTATGTTGCGAAGGTCGCTCATGCTGCGAGCCTGATTGAGAGGAGGTGCACCGCGTAAGGAGCCCGGCATGAGATGAGTCGTGTGGTGTTCAGGAATGCCAGTCGGCGTCGTGCGCCGCACAGGCGCTTGTCCTCCAGTGTAACTAGATGTAGATGGCACAGGCGGCGGTGTGGGAGCGTGGTGAGAGGGTTGCGGGAAATGCAAGGGTCCAGAAGGGCCGAAACTAGGTGGAACCTGCTGACTTCTTTGCGACATGGGCGGCGCGGGCTGCTTCACCGACTGCTGTCCCATATACCGTTGTGAAGATTGGCTTGGATCACCACCGCCGCTTGCAGAGTTTGCTCGAGGTCTAGAAGGCTCTGCCGCCACCGTGCGGTAGATTGGACCAGATGGGCCCATTCCAACTTGCTGTACGCTCACGGGCGGCCGTGAAGGTCCCTGCTGCTGCTGAGATGGATCCTGATAGAATGCAGGCCCGTCCCAGACAGGCCGGCCCGCGCTTTCTGAGTGGCTCTGCCTCGCTTGCCTTCGCAAATTGCTTGGGTGTTCAAGCCATTCTGGACGATCAGAGTGTTCCGACGCGCCTGCGCTTGACCGGCGTTCCCAGTCTTGCTGCCGACGACTGTAGTGAGACCCTTGCTGCTGTTGCTGCTGCGAATAATCGTAATAGTCGACATTCGGGTGGAGCGAATCTTGGCCATACCCTGAACCAGCCGAAGAGCGACGGTCTGACTCATGATATGCCGGATGAGAGGGTTGCGGAGGACTCATATGATGGGACTGATGATGAGATCTTTGGGAAGGTGTAAAGTGTTGCTGATCATAGTAGGGCGAGTGCTGCTGCTGCTCAGTTCGGAGTGGAGAAGCAGGCGGTTGCTGTTCTGCCGTGTTGCTGCGCGTGTAGCGAGATCGTGAAGGAGGCCTCCTGCCCGCTGATACAGAAGAGTTGGAAGACGTCTCGTGGCGAGAGTCGGGGCGTGAAGCTGTCCCAGACGCAGCCGCGAGGACAGCGGCATGATCTCCAAAAGGCGAATGGCCAGCAGGCTGGGTGTATGGCGAAGAAGGGTATTCCGGTGACGATGCGCTGTGAGGTCTTGCGGCCATGCGCACGTAAAAGAGCGGTGCGGGATTCATCTCACCCGAAATGACGCCTTGACAGATCTGCCAGATCTCACTGTCGTCGAGTGCCAGACCTGGGTCGCCCGACTGGTCGAGCGAGGTCAAATGAAGCGTACAATCGCGGAAATCATCGTCTGGAATGTGCGCCTTGGTAAAGAGACGCTCGCGAATTGCAGCTGAAGACTTGAGGTTCGCAATATCAACTTTTGCGAGAGACTCGTTGTCCTGCGTGACGAGGACAAAGGTGGGCTTCTTCTTCTGGGTGCTGCCACTTGCGATGCCGGGAACGGTGCTCTGCGAGCCCGAGGAGCTCGCGATTGGTCTGTGCGAAAATGCATTCGACGAAGAAGTAGACGAGGCGGATGGCGGTGGTCGGCGTTCATTGACACCTCCTGTGGACGGGGCCGAACTAGCAGCGACAGAGGCAGGCGTCATCGCGGTCGCACTGCTGTCTGGCGAGCGCGGGTCGCTGTCAGACGTAGCTGTGTTGGTTCTTGTATGCGGCGGGGACAGCTTTGATGCGGCTGCGGTTGCGAAGGCCGCCTCTGCTGCAGGCGACTTCTGTTGGACGGGTAGCGTGGAGAAGCCGTCAGACGGGCGAACAAAAATGCAAAGAGTCAGCAAGGCGAGACAAAGCGATGCTTTCATTCGATGCCTTTGTCATAAAGACAGAAATGCAGACGCACAGGACCAGACGAGCGGGCAGAGCTGACGCTCTTGTCTCGCTCGTGACGCTGCCTTCGCGAGAGGACCTCGAAACCGAGATCCTTGAGGCCGCTCAGTCGCTCGAGCCCGCGCCTTGTGCGGCTGCCATGCTCTTCGGATGGAGCACTTGGCGCAGAGACAGCAGCGCTTGTGGTTGCGACTGCACCCTGCTGGGGCGAGACGTTGCCGTTGCCTTCGCTGGCGGTTGCTGCTGCTGGATTGCCGGGCGAGGTTGTCCGTTCGCTGCTGGCAGGAGCAGCAGCAGCGGGCCCAGATCCAGCACCACCTGCACGCTCGTGGGAGCTGCTCATCGCATGCTGGGTGGTGCGATAGGCGAGCAGACTTTGTGTCGGTTCGGTCTGGCTGGCCTCGACGGTGTCCAGTCGACGAGACCCAGTGATGTAGAGCTGGCCGGGCTGTCGAGTGCGGCCCTTTGCACGGGGTGGATGTGCGAGTCTGCTGCTCGCTTGCGCAGGAATAGAGTCGAAGAAGGCACAAAGACACGACCAGCAGCCGATGGATTGGATGCAACAGGTCAAGTCAACGTCTGAGAGGATCCGCACGCATGCTCACTTACGTGATCAGAGCAAAGCTGCAGGAAAGCCCCGCGAATGGCAGGCGCAACAGTGCAGACACGACTGAGACTATCGAGGCTTGTACATGAATGCTCAGCTGCTACGGCTTTGCGTCGTCACATTGAGACCTTTCTCAAATCCATGTCAGCAGGTGGCGTCAAGATCACCGGAAGGTATTCCAGGCTGCAAAAGCACCTGGACCTTTTTGCCATTTACTGCCGAAGAAAGGCCTCGCGCCTTCTTTGGCAAAGAACACCCGCGGTATCTCTCTGCAGAGCAACTTCTTGAAGATGTTTACAGCATTTCTTGCCATGCGCTATCAAGAATGGGCAGGGCAACACGACGTCGTGCCACAACAGCAAAACGCCTATAAAGTCCGCCACAGCGCTACCGACAATCTCTTTACCCTTCGAACGCTCATTGAAGCAAGGAAGCCGGGCAAGGCGCTTTATGTGGCATTTGTCGACCTGTCCAAAGCTTTTGATATGGTGGATCGCCCCACGCTCTGGTGCTCCCTCGCACGCAAAGGTGCAGCCGGCCGCCTGTTCAATATCACCCGGCGTATGTACGATGAGTTCAAGATACGCGTACACACATCGAACGGCGCGTCTGCCGCATTTCATCCTCAAATAGGCGTCCTTCAAGGGGATAGCCTCTCTCCCCTCCTCTTCAATCTCTATCTCTCCGATCTACACTTCGAACCTCATCAAGACGACGTCTATCTCTGCGACGGCGGCCTCATAGACATGGAGCAGGCTGACGACATACTGATCTGTTCGAAGACTCTTGCAGGTATTCAGCACCACCTTGACTCGATTGAAAAGTTCTGCCGCCAATCACTTGCGATTCCAAACCCGGGCAAGACAGCCGTGCAGCGCTATGGACTACACAACACAAATCCGCTTGCTGACGGCGAACTATCCGGCGTCTACTTCCACGGACAAGAACTTCGTTTTCAGCACACTGTTCAATATGTTGGAGTGGACATTGACATGCTGAAACCCCTCGTCTTTGCTACATACTTGGGGAAACTCACGACCAAGATTCATCACGCCATCGGAGCCTTTTACTCTCTCAGGCCAGTTCTAGGCCACCATCCCCCAGACTACTCTATCAATTACTACAAGACCCGCATAGAACCGCTTCTTCTTTACGCGGCCGAAATTGTCTTCGACACCGCTCTTCATCTCCGACGCCGCTTACGTCAAGCCATTGAATCATTCTTGCGCCACATCCTCTTCCTCCCGCATAACAGTCTGCGTGCGCCGCTCTACCTACTCTCCGGCATTTGGGATCTCCAGCATCTGTGGCTCAAACAAACCTGGGCAGCGATTCAACGCATTGAAAGCTTGCCAGGGAATCCGCCTGCTAAACGCGCTCTGCGCGTCAGCATGGGCCGCGCAAACGCGGGCAAGGATTCAATCTTCAAGAGTTTTGCCAGAGCATGCGAAGACATCAGTCTTCCCGTCCAGACCTCGACAATTGGTTTCCATCAAGATTTCACCTCGAACTTCTTTCCCTTCCTCAAGACCTCGCAGGATTCGGTCATATCAGCCATGGTCCCGCGGAAGCGCGGCGAGCTTCTGCCCTACCTCAAATGGCCTGCCGGCCGGCAGCCTGCTCTACTCAGACACACACACGAGAATGGTCGACGCGCTCTCCTTTTGTTTCTGGCAGGACATCACCATCTGCGGTCGGCCACTGTCTTTCACGTGATCAGAAATCCTCAACGCGAGCTTGACACGCCTGTCCTGCAGCTACACGACGTCAACTCCGCCATCTGCCGCTTTTGTGACATGGCGCAAGAGACGCCTCTTCATGTCTTTGCAGTCTGCCCTGCCGAAGAACTGCTAGGCCTCAGATGGCGCTTCTTGCGCCTTATGCAACGCCACACACCGCACATAGCCCTCGAGACGGACCAAGACCTTGCCAAGCTCTTCTGCACCCAAGATCTGCATCTTCTTAAAATTCTTTCCCGCTGGGCTTCTCGCATTTACTCTCTCCTCCCCTCCGACAGCTCGTA